>JAJVSH010000037.1:14079-25160 GCA_021460005.1 Tetramorium alpestre | reverse complement strand
TCTCTCTCTCTCTCTCTCTCTCCGGAACCCTCTATCCCCGCCGGGGTCCTTCCTTCCCTCGACTCTCCGCACGAGATCGGTCACCGAACCACGCTGGACGAGTTCCCGGCGCGGGTCCTCGGCGTGTTCCAGTTCCTCCTGCGAGAGAGATCAGCGGCGTCGGCTCACGCGCCCGCGTGAATCATTTGGCGAGCGGGATAAATAAAAGCGCCGTTACGGCGAGGGGGGAGGAAGGGATTTAGGGAGCGCAGAGTCCCTCGTCCCTCCGACCGCCGCTTCCGTTTCCTCCAAATTCTTCCTGAGAACGCTTCCGCCTCTTCTCGATAGCTTCTCTTTTCTTCTCGTCGAGATAATTCTTTTTTTATTCTTTACCAGACCCTTCGGCCGACGGTTTCTTCGAACAGTGAGTCGTCTCTCCTTCGGCGGATATCCTTCTCCTCGGTAATTATCACAGTGTCGTTATTGTGGAGGTTCCGCGCGTCCTGTTAGCATCCGACGTGTAAACAAACGTAGCGTCACTCGGCCGCAAGGATCCTCCTAGCGATCCCGCGTCCTCTCCCTCCTCGCCCTTGGCGTCACGATTTCTCAACCGATTACCCTGGATCGTTCCGACGATCCCTCTCCCATTCGCGAGACGTGCGCGTTAAAGAGCCGAGGCCGACGGGGGGGCCCCGTCGTAGACCGTTCCCTTCCCGAGAATTTCCTCTGTCTGTCCCTCTCTCTCTTATCCCCCCCTTTTTTCTTACCGATACCTCGGAGGACTCGCAGGACAACGGAGAGCTACGATACTCCGGCGAACACAACGTGGCCGCACACCGCCGTCGCGTATCGAGGAAGCGACACTAACTACCAACTGTCAATCGCGCCAATCCCCCCCTCTGATTCTCTCTTTCTCTCGCACTCTTCCTCTATCCCCCTTCCCGACAAAGCCGTCCCCTTCCAGTTCAGTCGGGCCTTCGTGCACACGCACGATGCGAAACAAAATTGTGCAGCGGCGAGGCTCGCCGCTCTAGGTGCCCCGTCTTCTGCTTCTCTCTCTTTCTCTAGCGGAGGAAATAAATGCTTCTTCTCCTCGCTCTTTCTCTCTCTCTCTCTCCCTCCCTCTTTTCCCCACTGAAACTACCGTGAGAGCCGCAGCACTGAGAGTGCCGGCGTGTCGGCATGTGCGTGCGTACGTACATGCGTGCGTGCACGCAAACGTAGCAATATCTCAGGCGGCAACTGACGAGAAGTCGCGGTTGTTTGTTGTGTGTCGTCTAGGGGGAAGGGGGCATCGACGAGGAGGGACGCTAGGGGGACTCGGCGAGGGTACCAAAGGACCGACAGAGCAGCGGANGTGCACAGAGAATGGCAGCGGGGGGGAAAATCGGTTCGCGGTCGGGGGAANGGTACCCGAAGGGGGGTTCGACGCGGGACGCTATAGTGCGCGCCGCCGACGCTGTACAATACGTGCCGAGCTGCTCCGTCTACTACCGTCGCCACGATCATCCTTTTTACAGGCAAGCAACACTCGCTTCGGGAATGACGGGAATAGGGGACGACCCCACATTGCCGGCGCGCATATGTGGGGTTGCTGGCGTCGCTCTCCCCCTGCCTCCCTCTCCGCCCCCTCGTCCCGCTCGCGAGACTCTGTAGGACTGTAGGGAGATCGAGACCAGAGAGATTTTGTGGCCGGAATCCTCTGACTCGCGTGCACGAAACAGGGAAACGGGGTTGGGGGGAGAAAGGGGATGAGAAGGGATGCGCGTTGAGTACTCTTCTGTTGAACGTTTGCCCAGTCATTCTACCTCGCTAACGTTTCGTAGTATGATGCAATATTATAGTAATTGTGTAGATATTACCGAAAGCGTACGAAACGCTTTGTCAAAAGCATTTTCATCCTGAGCGATGTACCTTGTCTAGAAAGATATCCTCCGTCATTATCTCGTATAAATAATAAGAATTGCCTTAATTATGTAATAATAATAATAATAATAAATCGTGTAATAATTGAATCTTGTATATCTCGTTGTGTAAGGTTTCATCAGACTACAGCCATTTCTAATCTCGGCATCACTATTACACTATTCGTTATATAATTGAACATTTCGTGGAAGTAAATTATTTCAGCCGTTCGCGGCTTTCAATCAGCGGCAGCCTTTTGTATTTGTCAACGATGCGTAAAAACATTGACGAAGGTGATTCAAGATAAAGTGAAGAGACCCGCTGGCTCGTCTAAATAAGGAAGAACCATATTATCGCACGCATATCCGTGCTGCCGGAGTGTACAAATATACGCTGACGATGTCGGAGCTAATTTGCAGTTTACCTTACCAAGGAGAATTCCCGACAAGTTTCACAGCTGTTGCGTTTGTCGCTTATTCGCACAAAAGTTTCCGAAAGCCATGTTAAGAGACATGAATATTAATAATTACGAGCAGAACCAGACCAGACCTGGCACGTCTATTAAGAAATTTTATTACACAAAGTATAATAAAAGTCGCCATTTCTTGCCGTAAATTATGCCTAAATTATGCACGTGAATTTTGCTTGTGCCTTTTAATTCGAAATGTCAACTTTATATATATTTTTTTTTTCATAAAAATTCTATGTTATTAAAATTCATGATTCTAGTAATTTTAGCTTGCTTTAAATCTGCTCCGCACGTTCTCGCAGTGCAGCTAGCAAGCAAACATTGGAAAATAATGAAATCTTGTATACCCTTGTGAGTATTCCTCGAACTTCTTGTCAGAAGCTGCTTTCCATCTTATCCTTGAGAGTTGTCTCTACATCTGTATAATGCTTGTTGATATTTGAAACTTAAGTATTTACGCATTGACGGTTCTCATTCTCCTTCTTTTTTCTCGAATATTGAATAAAAATTGCAAAGTTTTTAATCAAACGGAAGAATGAAACAAAGGAAAACTTTGAAATCTATAATAATTTAATTTTTCGAAAATATCTGTACTTATAAATTAAATACATGTATACATCTTTCTTATACGATAATGTAGATAAGAAACCAACTAGATTAATCATCGAAAATATTAAATAAATATTTNTTAAAATTTGTTTTCATACATACAGAAAATAGTATAATTTAAAAAATTATAACATTTTTGAAGTTTTCTTAATATTATTATTTTTATACGATTATTTTAATCGCAAAAAGATAAAGTTTTCACNCGCTGTCTTTCAGATCTCGGAATGCCAGTCTGACGTATGATATTATCTTATTCTTAAGGAAGACTTTGTTATATTTTCACCAAATATAATAAAACTTTCGATTCTATTAATTCGCATAATCNTCGTGACTCGTTAGCATTGCACGCGGTGAGTAACGCGTCTGTTGTATGAAAACTCGGTGTGTGATCCGCGAGCTTTGACGATGACTCACATTCGCGTAAGCGCATCGGAAGTGTGAGAATTACTACGGATTTGATTCCATTCATGCAAACTCGCGGATGCGTAAGGACGCCCGTAATAATAATCCGCGGCATCCGCGGATTCCNATTACATCCGCGGTTACATACATTTTTCATCGTCTCTCGATGAACGGCGCACGGTGGACCAGATAGGCGAGAGAGATGACGCAACGGCACAGCCAGACTGTGTGCATCTTATGCAACGTGAATATTGCACGGCTGTCCGTTATGAACTCTGTAATTTTTCGCGGCCGCTCTGCCTCACATGAAGATAATTGTGTCTTCGAAATGAGCGAGGCAGAATTTAGATCTCTCGACGGAAAGCGGAATTTTTAATTTTTTTTTTTTTTTTTTTAATTAAACGCCGTTTTTATTTATCGTAATTAGCTCGGATGACTATTCACATATTTATCTTCTATCTCGCGTACATATTGTAGTCTCCGTAATAAAATTTACGGTCAATTATCTACGATAAAATCCATAATTATCTCGGTATCAAATCCGTTACAGTATCAACGTCACACAGGGATCACGTTTCGCGCTAATCTCCCGCTGTTTCCTTGCTAATTAGTCCGAATACGGAAGAATCGACGGGTTCACTGCATCTTTAGTACGTCTTCAAACGTCGTTATCTTAATTAACATCCGCCCATACGCGCTGTCAACGAACCGTTTGTGGCTGTACAGATTGAAAAATCACCTCCGCTCTCCTCGGAAATTTTTCCACGTAGAGATTCAGAAGCCGCTATTGTTGAAACCGCCGACGCGCACAATGGAATACATTTGTTCCCCGTGACTCCTAAACGNCTTTAAAAATTACAACTCGGCCGATTGATTCTCATCGTGGCTACCGCTTCGTCAGTTGTCCTCGTTAACTGTTCATATTGACCATTGCATCGCTTCGTGTATGCGTGCGTGTGCGCGACTGTGCAATGCGTACCTTGATAATAAGTCACGACGGTGAATGCAATTTGTATTTTTCCATCGCGATGCGCGTTAAGGACACAATACATTTTATTTTCAATCGTCGAACTGCGTATGCAAACGCATGAACGTTGCCCTGTCCGAATTTTCCCGATATTGCAATATCATTATTATTATTATTTGTCGAAAGATTAATATGTTAGACAGCATTTTTTTATGGCACAAATCCTTTCGGTTTTATTTGGCGTTATTTCGAAGGAGCAAGGTGCACAATTTTTCATTCGCAATTTTGTTAATTCTTTGCGTATGCGCGAATGATCTAACAACCTACATACGAGAGAGCGGACGGAATTGATTGCCGATATCTTGCAATAAATGGAAATAATTACATACGGCCGCTTTTTTATCACGGATTGCCAGGTTCCTTAACCTNGGCGGACCTTTCACTTTATGTCCCTCTTTTTTTTTTGTTTGCCTTCGTACGTTGTCCGGCGAAGCACTTCGATCGCGACCGTAATTCGTCCTGCACACGTGGAACCACGCATTCNGATCTCTCGAACGCTACGGGCCGACGGACCGGTTTGTGGGAGGCCCGAAATTGAGAATTGTGACTCAATCGTATCGCCTGTGACGGATTCTTGCAGCGATAGTTTCCCTCTGTCGTCCGTTTTTCAACCTTTNAAAAGCGTATTTTGATCTAAAGCTAAAAGGATCGGCTATTATATTTTCGTCTTCACACTTGAGTTTTTCGTAGTTCACNCTCTTTCTACGAGTCAAAACGGATCAAATCAATTTATGGCAAAAGTATCATATTTCTCGAGTATTATATCTCTCGAGGATGTCGATATTACACAAAAATACATAATACCTAACATATATATTTAACATTTATATACTTAACATATATTTAATTTACATAATATTTACTGTTGTAATAAGTATAATATTTACGTANCTTTAAATCTNCATATTTTTTTATTGAATGACTCTTCGTCGAATGACAGAGTCAGCTGTGAATGTCATGAAACAAAGTGTTGCTTCTCAANATCTAGAAAAGAATACATACCCAGAAGCAACATACAATGCCACTCCACACATCTGGCGTCCTAGATAGATTAAGAGCAACCTGTTGCTCGTGTATGTGAACATTTAATGTTTCGTNGTATCACATGCGTGCGCGCATGTGGTACGAAAAGACAGATGCCATAGTCACAGCAAAAGATTGCNTGTCGAGAAATTTCCTCTCTTTAAACGTAACTCGCGGCTCGTGTTAACCACCGGTTAAAAACGTACATGTATCAACATTTATAGATCCTAACGACTCAATCATGAGACGATTAAGATAGATCTCTCAAAGAATATCCTATATTAATATATCTTTCAGANCGCATTTGCGAGATAAACGAAAACATTCTGTAGACTTATGACGCGCTTACGGAATGCGCAGCACACGCATCGCGCCGCGCGATCAACGACGCGCAACTCGTACCGACATCCGTCTAAAGAGTAGATTTTTATCGTTTTTANGTGAAGACGATTCGCGCTGCCATCGGCATGCAAATATCGCGCGCGCCCTTGCGACGTATCGCACGGACGCATCTGAATTTTCTCACGAAGATCCGGTGGATGTGCAATAGGATCGCCCGACGAAAAATGAGCCGTATTCTACATTGCGTCGACGCGTTCGATATCCGAATCCCGCACGCCATCGGCATATCTTGACTGCGTTTACACAGATGTAATGCCATTGGATGGCCACCTCGGTTAAAACGTCTCGGCTGAACTGATTAAGCTGTGATTTACGGGCTAAGTAATTTTCATTTTCTATAGCAACATTTTTTAATATTTTCATCATTTAAACACTTCTAAATCGTAAGAAAATTTACGGTATCCGCAAAAAGGCATATAAAATATTTTATTAACGTTATCACTAAATATTGTACGCACAGGGAATATTAAACGACGAAACTCCAGTACATTTAATCTGTTTAAGAAGTATTTAATTTATTCTTCCCAAAATTTATATTTATAGTCTAACGCAACGACCGTCTTACATGTATTTCTTTTCTTCAACAATTAATAGAATTCTTTAATACACAATAGAAACCTTCTTCAGTCTATCATCTCATAACTTTTCTCACAAAGTTTCTTCACGTAGTTTCTATCATTTAGCTACTCTTACATCTCACTTCGCTCACGGCTATTCACGGTCTGTCTCCGCAAGATTTTTTCCCATTCGTCCCCCTCATTTTCACAAGTCATACTTCCCATATTTAGGACAGCGCTCCTGTGCTTTACCTGAATCCTGTCACTTGCCAATTGTGATTTGTGATTTTTTGGTGATTTCTCCCTGGCAATTTTCACCATTTTATTCTCCTGCATTTATTGATGTACAGTATCATTCTATTTCTTCCTTCTTCTCTGTACCCATTCGTTAATTGGTTCCACTCTGCATAAGTTCCACCTTCTAATATCTTCGTTTCTGTCATATAATGTTTTTCCTAAAAATTATTTTTAAAAGCAAAAAATTAGCAAATAATCTTCATGTCTTATTGGTTACTTTCGCAATACGAAGTGAGTCAAGTGAGAAAACCAATCAGCATCGCGGAAAAGAAGCAACAATATTTTTGAGTATCGATTTAATACGCCTTTTTTAAGAGTGGATAGATTTAAGCGAATATACGAATACGCTAAATGAGAATATACGAATGTGATAATTAAATATTAGTTTATCGTATCTTAAGTATTATTTTATTTTATCTGAAATATATTTTAAGTGATAACACTTCTAATTAAGGTAATTATATTGTAATAATACATATAACTTATGACTATCATAATATGACTATCATAATAATTATCTAGGATAATATTTCAACAATGTATGTCAGATTCATAGTGGTTTTTAAAATGGATATCTGTTTTGCAAATTATGCGAATAGAAAATTAGCATCAAAAGGTGAAATCGTGAAACGTGTAAGAGAGGAACATGCAATAAAAATTCCTGCATCCCACTACAGGGGAAATGAACGTTGGTGAAGGACGCTGACTGTAAGCCTTTTTCAATATCAAGTCAGAACGCTCGAGAGCAACACGCGCTCCGTTTTGATCTACATTCTACAACCATATTGCGAGTAACACGTGTTTTTAATACTGCAAAATTCTTAGTTGAGTGTAACTTATAACAGGAATATACTATAAATAGTGAAAATGAAAAAGAAACATATCGATGATGGTAAGATTTTAAACATAAATATAATATATATTTAAGTTTAGTATATTTAATATACATCAAGAAAATACGACTTTTAATCGAAGAAATAAATCTGAATTCCAAGGAGTAAATCTTATTGTTAAACGTGAAAAACATATTTCAATTAAATTAGTTATCGCAAACTATCATGAAGTTATATAAACGAGTGCAATGAGTGTCTGTGATGTATACATATAAAACTACTGAAAATCTAGTGCATATTACATAATATATTCTAGATTTTTAGTGAATTTTGGAACACAACCATAACAAAATAAACTTCTTAGCGAAAAAATTTGAAAATTGATTATATCTTACACTATTTCATGCTGAATTTTATAATACAGAATTATACAGAATTATAATCAACAGAACAATGTAATACTTTTTCATAAAATTGTCCTAATCACTTTAGTTATGTTATTAACTAACGTAGAATTACATAATTNCTTTTAGTCAATATTAAAAATAACAATATATAATATATTAAATAGAAATAATTTATACACTATAAGAATAAAACAAAATAAGTAAAAAATAAATTGCTCGAACTGCAATGCAACATACGTAGAACAAACAAAAAGACAACTAAAAACATACAATACAAAACTGTAAAAACTCCTTAAGAGTTACAGAATACGCCTATAAAACTACTGAAAATTTAGTGCATATTACATAACATATTCTATAGATTTTTAGCGCTAACAATGAATTTTGGAACACAGCCATAACAAAATAAACTTCTTAGCGAAGAAATTTGAAAATTGATTATATCTTACACTATTTCATGCTGAATTTTATAATACAGAATTATACAGAATTATAATCAACAGAACAATGTAATACTTTTTCATAAAATTGTCCTAATCACTTTAGTTATGTTATTAACTAACGTAGAATTACATAATTTCTTTTAGTCAATATTAAAAATAACAATATATAATATATTAAATAGAAATAATATATTAAATTATATATTTTTTAAGATCTTGAAAATATTATGCACTTTTCCAGTTAAATTATATATCGAAAAAGAGTTAAGAAAATAACTGACTAAATATATCATAAAATTATTTCTGTAAAACTTGAATAAAGAAGAACAATAGCACGGTGGATCATTGTTCGTACAAAGTAAATTGAGTGAAAGTACGTTGTGGCAATCAGTGCTGAAAATATCCCACCAGTTTGCTCGTCTTTCTCTTTTAGAGGTCAATGACACTCAATAAACCATTCACATGTCAATTTGATTTTATTAATAAATTTATCTTAATAAATTTTAGTTAAGAAAATCATTTCAAGTAACAAAAACATGAATAACTAAAATTATGCAATAAATAAAATTATGCAATAAATAAAATTATGCAATAAATAAATAAAAAATAGTTTATGCAAAAGTTGATGAACGAGAAGATTGCGCAATACATAATTTGATTCGGCCCATTATTTTGCACGTAAAAATATCCAAATATAGTCACCAAAAAGTTTATAATATACTTTATAAAATATTATTATTTTAAGCAAAACTCTAATATAAAATGTTAAATATTTTCTTGAAAGTAATAAATTTTCAATACCCATACATTAATATTTTTACAAAGAATTTAATAAAAAATTCAATTTAAAAATTATAAACCATTATCTTAGAAAAAGTGCAATTTTGCATATTGCAAATAAATTGATGCATCTGTAGAAAATAAAATCTATAAAATTTTTCAAATTTTATATATATATATATCTAATTTTTTATATTTATTATTCCGTATATAAATATATTAATACATTGCAGTTCAAACGCAGACGGTAGATGAACATTTCAAATTTATCCTAGAGGATAATAGTGTAATCGATCCAGAAGCACCCGACGTAACACCCAATGATCTTCCGGATTGGTATAATGAAAAATTGTTTAAAGAGTAAGTATTTATTTTGATTTAAAATCTTAAAATATCAACAATATCAATAATAATAATGGTTTATAAAGTAAGCAAAAACATTTTAATTTTTCNTATCAAACATAAAGAGAAATATCAAATTCTTAAAAAAGATACATAAATTTTTTACAAAAATAGAAACATGTAGAGCTATACAATATAATACACTCATGTAGTAGACCCACTTTTCATAAGCGCTTGAAAAGGAGAGAGAAAGGAACCTCTGAGGTTTCTTTCTCTCTTCTTCTCAAGGGCTTATGAAAAGTGGGTCTACTACATAAATAAAAGATCCTTAAAAAATAACAGGGATTTAATCTTTTTTAAACATGTCTTGTAATCTAAATGAAAGATGAAATAATTGAAGTTACGTAACTTTTATACAAAAGTTTCATAGTCAAAATATCTCTATTTAATTATGTTATTTATTTTTTCTTCATCTTATTACAAGAATTATTTTTTAAAATTTATTCTTCCTTATGCAATTGCGCAATATATAGTCACGTAATTTCCATGTGTTGTACAATATTCATTTTGATATCACGTTTTACATTTTACGTTGATAATATAGATCACGTACATAATATATTAATTAGTGTGATATTATTAGAGATTAGTATATAATTGCATATGTTACACGTATTTTCAATATGAAGTATAAGCAATAGATATAACGTTTAATTATAAGGCGAAAAATTGTTCAGTTAGATAGTATTAATTTTAAAATTAAGATATAATATTATACGTAAATATTACAAATGTTTATAATATATATTAATTTATTATATTAATTTTTGTCAATTAATATTGTCTATAAATCAATAAGTCCTAAACTAAATCTACCGTATATCTTTTTAATAGCAGATTCCTAAAAACATTTTAGAACGAAAAACCTAATACAAAAATGTCAAGTACAATAATTTTTAAATGGGAATCGATTATATTTCACGAATATCAGAGCTGAAATTGCACACTTAGACATAGCGATATTACAAGTGATAAAAGTTTTTTTGTGTATAGTAACTAGGTAGTATCCTAATATTACAATTATCGTATTTTACAACAGCATTGTCATATGTTTTCCTACTTTTCAACGTATTGTACATACATACATTAGTACATTCTTTTTCAAATCACGAATGTTCTTTGTTACGTTTTTATAAAATATTTACATCTTGGGACTTAATATTACCTTTTATGTTTAACTATCAATGTCACTTAAAAATTCTTTCGGTTCGATTTAGAAAAACTTTTATTCTATACATTAAATAATGTGTACATTAGCCATAATGTTCATACTAGTTAGCTTATATACATTAGATAATATATCAAATAATACAATAATTTTTTTAAGATTGTCTATTTTATTTATAAATATTTATTATATTTGTAAAACATATTTTTAATATATAACATTTAATTTTAGAGCTCAAAACTTTTATAAGCGAAATATGTTATCAGTAGTAGCAGCAAACACAGTAGGAGTCGTTCTAGTATTTTCAGTGATGACAATATTAAAGGTATTAAAATTTTACATATTTAACATTTTTTGCGTATTGTAACATTTGTTAAA
>JAJVSH010000037.1:0-12846 GCA_021460005.1 Tetramorium alpestre | reverse complement strand
TAAATAATATATAATAATTTAGAATTATGCATTAAAAATATTCACTGAATTAAGCTAAAATTTCGATAATGAGTATAAAAATTTCTTATGTAAGAAGATATACATATATTTGCACAAATTTTTAAACTCTTAAAATCCGTTAGCTGGTACAAGTCGATGAATGTAATCCGTTGGAACCACAAAATAGGCAGCAAGAGATCAAAGAATGCTGGTATTGGAGAAATTACTCAAAGAGATATGGTATTAACTCAATACGCTTTTATGGCATTTATCTTTATTGCGCCTACATCTTTTGGATTATGCAACACTCTGGAAGAAAATGAAGCTTTCAATCATTTCTGGCGTGTAACTGCCTACATGTTAGGAATCCCTGATAGGTAAAATATAAACATNATAATGTTTAAAAATAATTTTTACTAAACAGATTTAACGTCTGAATCTAATATATTCTATTATGTGATCCATAACACTTTATAAATTTGACAAAAATATACCTTACTTTTACAATTCTTTATTAGTTATTTGATTCTGTCTATAGATTTAATTTGTGTCGCAAAAACGCAAAAGAAACCACTGAACTATGTCAGAAGATCAAAGAACTATATGCAACTTATTTACGTGAGGCTCCATCTGAATTTGATGAAATAACATCAAATGCATTACATGCGTTTTGGTACCTTGATATTACTGTTGATAAAGATTCTTTTATGGCAGCTACTTATAAATTACATGGACTCCCACGTAAGTATTCAATTTTTTATTTAATTATAAATATTTTTATTTTAATAATTTCGAATTATTGTTTCTTTATAATTGATATTTTTTTAATGTTTATGAGTATATTTAATTCTAGCATAATATGACCGATAGAAATAAGCACTGTTACTTTTATTAGGTCAGAAGTTGTTAAAAATTAAATAAAATTAAGATACGTACGTTTAGTAAGAAAAATATATAAAAAAATATCTATATATAATTTCAATTTGATTTTATGATTTTATGATGTTTGTAGTAACGCAATTTTTATTTATTATATGTATACAGCGAAATTATATACCTTTTATTTAATCACTTTCATCAGCGTAATATGCGTTTAAAAATATTTTTTATTAATAATTAAGAACAATATTTTTATGAAAGATAATTTATGCTTCAGTTAAAGAACTTGGATGGTACAGTTGGTTAATTATGCAATATCGTGAGTGGCTATTTTATTTAAATCGTAAGTATTTATGTCGTATTATACATGTTGACGTTTCATTATATCATTACGATCTACTAATTTGTTCTTTATCTCTTCCAGTTATACCTTATGTTGGAACAGTGATAAGAATATACGGTAACTCCTTGATTAAGTTCATACTTTGGAGTGCGGAAAACTTTCCTATACTTGCATGGATGAAATTTGGAATAGATAATACCCGAATCAATTTATATCCTAAACACTAACAGTCTTTAACTGTTAGTTATAGTTTTTAGTTATAATTATTAAATCATGTATTTAAATAACCATATTATTACATGTAAAATACTAAATAATTTAATAACAATTACATCACTTTATTCCAATTATTTTATTTAATTATTTTGTATGTTTTAATAAAATATTCCACAAAATGCTACTAGAAAATATTTTATAAGAACTTGTGTTTGCCACATGCAAACTTGTGTTTGCCACATAAGTTCTTATAAAATCTTTTCTTGTAGCATTTTGTAGAACATTTTATTAAACCATACAAAATAATTAAAATATGGTTATTTAAATACATGATTTAATAATTATACTAAAAACTGTATTAATAGTAACTGAATCATTTCGTAATTGTTACTACATTTTCATAAAATATATCAAATAATTTAGTAATCATTACTAGAATTTTACTTTTATTTACAAATTGTTCAGTTATACTTACCGTATCATTTCATAATATTTATTATATAATTCATTAATATTTACCAAATTATTTCATTATAAGTATCACAAGAGTTTGATAATACTTACAACACAATTTGATAATTATTATTAAACAATCTATTTATAATTATCACATCATTGTTATGTCAATTATATTTATCATTACTTTGTAATAATCACCAAACTTTGTCAATAATAACCATATTGTATGAATTTTTGTTGAAACTATTTGTTAAAATCAACTAAATTATTTTATTATAGTAATCTAGACTTTTAGTTGAAACTATTTCACCATAGATGTTAGTAACATTGACCAAGCCTGGGTTATTACACCCAATCCTTTTTTTCAGTGTGCAATACTTTTGATCAGTAAATGTAAATCATTGTTAAAGACTGTTAGTGGGGTTTTATAAAATGTTTTATAAAATAGGTTTTATAAAATGATGTAACTATTATATTTATCGTATCAAATATACTCAATACAAATACAAATAAAGTTTATTTGAGAAATCTGTTTATTTAAAAAAATACTTCTAATAATTTATTAATAATTAAAACAAATATTTATTTGTATTTGTAAATTCGAATTCGAAACATGAGTTCTTATAATAACTTTTAACTTCTTTCATATTTTTATAATAAAATATTTCCGTAAGTAATTTAACCATAATTATAATCTTTTTAAACATGAAAATTGTATAAATAATATAATAAATTATAGTCATTTATAATAAAAAATCATTTATTTTTTAAATAATGTATACATAATACAGTAGGTATAGTTTTTAAATATTAAATAATGAAATAAAATATCTGCTATCATCTGAAGTATGATAATTGCATGTTTTTACATTCAGTGCCTTTGAAATTTTTATTATATTTAATTCACTATTTTCGCATGGTAAAGAAATTTCATACGCGTTAAAATATATGTCTAAACCTAAAGTAACGCATTTTCTGTAGCAAACAAAAATATCTTTTTTTTCATCCAATATAACATAACATGCGTCATTATTCCGAATGATAAATTGTTTTCATCGGAATCCGTAATTATTACAAAATTACGTTTAAATAAGGTATTATTAAATCTTATCCATGAAACTTCAGTCAAGTGTTCTTTATATGGCAAATCTATATGGAGAAAGTTAGTTAATTTAATCGACGGTATCCCTTTTTTCCCTACTTTTAACGAATCGTTAAGATCTTTCTTTATTAATAATTTATAAGCAAATTGAAGTTGTAATTTTATTGCAAGTGATGAAATAATATCTTTTTGAGAAGTCACAATAGATGCATAAGTTTTCGATAACTTATGAACTTACTCCCTCATAACGAATAGAAGACAAATATTTTAATGGACTCATTTTTCTAATAATTTCAGGATAATGAATCATGAAATGAAATTTGAGTTTTAATTGTTCCTTAAATAATCGCATAAACATCTCATGATGTGAAGAAATTAAGTATCTGAGATAATTTACTTGGTCGTCAGATATAATATTTTCTGTACATATTTTAATAATTGCACACAAAGTATGATAGAAATCCCAAACTTCATCATAATCCGGCACAAGATCTCCAATGATGAAAGACAGATAGCATACCAATGCTGACATTTCGGCTGAACTCATTATTAAATAACCTTTATTGATATGATCACTTCTAATCAAAGGAATTTTATTTTCTCGATCAAAGTCTGACTGATGATTGAAATATTTGATCCGACAATTTAAGCGTTCTAATGTGATATAATTTTTATTAATACAATGTTGTATGATCTTTGCAAGATTATATCTACAAACACCTTCAAAGAGATCATGCATTATATCGCACGTATAATTTGTCGTACAATAGAAATGTGGGATTTCATTAAAAACGCAATTTTCTTTTATGCCATATGAAAAATCTGTAACATCTTGAACATAATTCTGAAACGTACGCAATAAATTTTTATCTTCAAATTTTGCACAACATGTTACAGATTTTGGAGCTCTACAAGTACGACAAAAATATTCGCTAATAAAGCTTGCATTAAAACCTAAAAGGCTATTGAGACCTAAATTATCTCCTAGTAAACCTACTACAACAAAATATACTTTAATTTTACAATTCTTATGACATATAACGATTCCTGTATTAGTTAAAAAATTTATTTCTTCAATAACTTTATTGAAACATTTGGCATTTCCAAAGTGCGTTCTATCAGAGGAATAAATTAACTGTATTAAGAAAATATTTTCTAATGAAGAAGAATGTTGAGGAGGTAAAGTCGCTATTGACCATATAACGCACCTACTTTATAAATCGGCTGCTGTTCCAAAAGGATTTCCAGTTTCAAAATCATCGTAATATAAGAATAACGGTATGACTATTTGACCATCATAATATTGTCGTATTGAATTCCAAATGGTCTCATCACAAACATTAGTGTATATCTTATTTTCATAAAATAATGAATTGTCAGTATTAATAATGTTTAACACTTTCTCGTAAAAATTAGGTAATTTTAATAAAGATTTTAATATTTCACGCATTGGAATAATTTGACCTTCGCATTTTTTAACTGTTAGAATAGTTATATATCCGTCCTTTTTATCATCAAATATATCACCGATAAAGAAACGTTCTGGTTGAATAAAAAATTTCGATTTTTTTGAGATACTCAAATCTTTTATATTCTGTTTTAACATCCTCTAATGCTGAAATATTAAAACAGTCTTTTAAAACATCTTGAAATTCATGAGGTAATTTATTTTTAATTTATTATGGAAGTGTTATGATATATTTTGAATAGTCTCTTGCAATTCTTCGACAACTTCTTGAACAATTAATCTAGGAACATTAGACTTATTATATAATGGAGCGATTAGTTTTAAAGCATGATTCCGAATGTCATCAGATTCTAATATGTCTTTCTCTTTTGAAAAATTATCATTATTAAATGAGAAATTCTGTGTAGACTCTCCTCCATAATAAACATCTTCTGTCATATTATTTTGAATAATTTTATTAGAAACTGATTTTGTTTGATTAATTCGAAATGAACATTGTATTAAATGTTTTTTCAAAGCAAAAAATTTATAAAATTTTATGTAGCAATTTGAGAAAATACAATTATATGACATTTCAAATAAATGATAAGATTTCAAATGTTTCAGATGAATTTGAGTATCTCCAAAAATTTGTTTTAAACAAAATTGACAACTTCTTTTGACTGGTTGTTCTATATTCATAATTTTATTTTTTTTTATTTCAATATGTTTTATTTAATCAAATTTATTTTATATTTAATCAAAAAAAGTGATAAATAAAATACTGCGTATAACTTAAGATAAATTGCGTATAAAAGTGACAAAATAAAATACTGCGTGAAACTGCGTATAAGTATTAATTTAAAATTAGTAAAAATGTAAAAAGTATTAATCTTAAAGTTAATTTTAATAATTAATAACTGAAAAGAATTTTATTAATTTGTCAATAACTAGCTGACTAGTTACGAACATACGAAACAAAGAAAAAGATATATAAGTATGTAAGATTCCTATATCTCAAAATTTATAATTTTATAATAATATAAAATTACATTGCAAATTGGAATTACATTCCAAAAAAACTAATCTTGTTTTAAGTTAAAATTTTTAACTTATTTACAATATTGTAAACAAATGGAATTTTTTCAGTGGAAGTTTTTCCAAATTTTAAATTTTCAGAAGTCGTATAAATTTCATGTACGCACCATTGAATTAGATACCAAAAATTCTCTCACACTCTTTTGGGTAGCAAGCATTAAAAATAATAAATATCTTGAACAATACATCAAAAGCCTTCAATACAGATGGCATTTTGTACATAGTTTTATCAATCCATACATATATTTTTTCAATCGAAGTTATTTCGGGTCCAACAACAATGATAAATGGTTACATTGTAAGATTCATCTGGGACATCTTGTTTAGCTTGCTATTACATACGTGTTCAATATCACCAGGTATCTAAAAGAAAGAAAACATCAAGTTGCATTTTATTAACATAAAAAAATAATCAAATATCACAATTATCTCTAAATTCAAATATTTATGATAAATATATATTGTTGAACTAACCTTGCAATGCATAAGAATGCCATCTCGACTTTCGGAAATTGTAGGTTTCCAAACCCTTCTGCGATCTCCAGCTTTGAAACTAATTTATTGATTTAGGAGCTAAGGTAGCTATCAAAATCCAAATCTGAAGAACCACTTTACTGTCTAGAAAATTGTTAAATTGAAATATTTAAATATATGTATCTAATTACAATCACCTTTCAACAAATAAATATTAATTAAGAGAAAAAGATATTAATAAATATTTACTTGAATCCAAAGATTCCGACTGCATAAGAATCTCACTGAGTTCATCTCCCGTTGAAAGTTTTTTTTTCAAAAGGTTATAAAACTTCTCAAAATGTAAGTTCCATGATAAAATCAATTTATCTTTGCATTTCGGATATTTCCTTTCAAAATCTCTTTCGATCTATAAATGTGTAACAAAATGTTCAACTATATGAATACATGCAATAAAATATCATCAATAAATTTGAAATAAATCAATAAATTTGAAATTAATAGACTTTAATAATAATTATTTTGTTACGTAAAGGTCACCTTCAATTTCTTAAAAGGAACCTACTATTTCTCGTTACGTATTACGTATGCTTGTAGCTTATTTCGAGAGCTTTCCAAAACGCTATAATGAAATATGTTTTTGTCAAGTACTTCTCGAGTTAATTTAAATTTTGTTATGACATTTTTTAATATAAAATATGAAATATCTCACTTAAGTATTTCACTTCATTTTTTAATATAAAATATGAAATATCTCACTTAAGTATTTCACTTTTGAATGATTTTACCTTAATACTTTTAGACGTAGAATAATAAAAGGAAACGATTAATGTAAAAAAGCACGAAAAATTAGATTTAAAAATTTTATTGAATTTTTTAATTGCATTGGTGGATTTTACAAAATTCCATATCTAAAAATTAATACTATTAATCGATCGATGGGACCGGTGCACTTGCACACGGTGCAAACGGACACGTTGCAAATGGACATGATATTTTGCCCACGGTTCAATTAGATACCGTTCAATTGGACATCGTTCAGTTGCACACCGTTTAGTTGCACACCGTTCAGTTGCGCACCGAAAGATGCACACCGTTCAGTTGCACACCAAAAGATACGCACTGTTCAGTTGCACACCGAAAGATGCGCACCATTCAGTTGCACACCGTGTTATTGCACACCGTTCAATTACGCACAAATTATTGTCACGAAAAGATGATTATTTATTATTAAAAACTTTTTATTTTAACAGACGGAAAAAAATAAAAATAATAAATTTTTTCAAAAATATAATTATTATTCTTATTGCGTGTTATATTGCTAAATGTTTAAATTTAACTTAAAACCGCGTTAAAAGCTGATACATTTGGAGATTATAATAACTGTCAAAGTGAAATACTTACGTTTATTTAAGGAGGTTTCGGGGATATTACAAGAAATAAATGTTATAAAATTTTGTAATGTACCATTCACAATATATGAAATCATTGGTCATATTAAATACGTTGTGTTCAGCAGGTTTCAAATATTTGGACAACGTCTGGATGTTATATTGTGAATAAAGAATGTTACAATTTGTATCAGAATAAAGGACGTTATAATAGCAGATAACAGATAGTAAGTTGTACAAAGGTGAAAATGAGATTTGAAAAAGGATTAAATAAACGGATAAATGGAAAAGATGATACAAAGAAAATGACGTTTATTCAATAGTGTAATTTTGACAATTTCTTGAGCGCTTGACATTATAATTAAAATATTACAAAAGAGAATGAAAATGTATTAGTCTAGCATAACTACATACAATAGCACAATCTCTACATGTTAATCGTACGTAATAATTTAAAGCAACTGTGAAAACTGTAATTTTCATAATGATAAGCATTTTAAAAAATTAAAAATGAAACAAACGATTTTTGAGGCATAAATAAAAAAAAAAAAAAAAATTAGCCAGATGAAATGTATAATAGTACGCATCATTTATAGCTGCGACATTCAGGTATGACGGTACATTTATATTTTATAAATATCACTTTGCTTACTTACGTTTAGATAACAGAGCACCGGTATCCAGTATTTAAAATCTGATAAAATAAAATAACGTTTTATAATCCTTACATCAGTATTTATCATGTCAAAATATAAAATCACAGTGCTTGTTATTGTATGTATTACTACAAAAACCGCAAAAGTATCTGTCTCATCACAGTTTGCAACATATATTAATCAAACCATACGTAATGTAACGACTAAAGTAACTGTAGGAACTATATAATAATGAGTCTTTTAAACGATACAAACGATCGTTCTAAAACAATTACGTTTAAATAGTAAAACAGATTGTCAGTATTAAATTTTATACGTAAAGCCTCTTTTTATGTTTACAAAATATCAAATAGTATCACAATGTTTGATATGTACATAACGTAATTACAAGAAAGAAAAATTGAAATATCTTTTGCTCTGCATTGCACAATTAAAATGTTTATACGTTATGTATGTTTTATACATTTTGACTTAGAGCTCTATTCTAACTCTAACAATTTTTATAATCATACATCTGCTGAGAGATATAAACTATTACTCTAAAACGATGAAAAAAATAAATCTAACTCAATATGTTCTAACATGACAATTCAGGTACAACAGTACGTTTACATCTAAATGGTAATAACGTTTTCTCTGCCGGTTATCACTTTTTTACATATGTTTGAAAACTATGCTACCGATCAAGTTCATATTGTTACATTTTAAACTTATTGTCATATCTTGAAATTATTTTAGCGCTATTGACATTTCACAGTTTTTACTACTACTAGTTATTAAAATTTAAGTTACTGTAACTGGTTGTTAAAAATTAGTTAACTTTGATTTTGGGGAACCAAATTATATAAACATCGAAAACTTTTCAATATTATATAAAATTGCACGAACGTTGCTTTACCTTTATCGCAAAATATTCTTTCTTATCAAGTAACACGGCTTTTCTTGAAATTTTTGGACTTAAATCTAAGATATTGAATCACGTTTTACGGCTTTCTAATTCTTATACAGTCTTTATATGTCACGTTACATATTGGACATCGATTGGCTTCCAAATGTTCGATACATGAGGAGCAACAAGCGAGATGACCGCAAGGTGCAAAAGCGTGCGTGCGTTCTTCTACAAGACACACAGTACAAGTGTTTACGGAAGATTCTTCTTGTGAATTGCTTTCATTATTTTCCAGATTCCAGTTTACGGTGTGAAACGGACCGTCTTCTGTACTTCTTTCGTTTAAATAGAAATAATCACCCTCCGGCACCTCATATATTAATTCATGTTATCTACAAAGAAAAGTAGTTACATATATGATGGACATATCGATTTATGATGTATACTTTATTTTTATTTTGCATAGAATGCTATAATAGAAATACCTTTTTACAATTATTCGATACATATGGAGCAGCAAGCTCTGCAAATTTTTTTTTGCGATGTTTCCTTAATGGTTCTTTTTGAGTTTGTTCCTTTGGTACTTTGTCCATCTTTTGTAGAACTACATGTAATTCTCGTAATTTTAGTAATTTATTTTGTTTTTGGGAGCTTATGTGTGCTCCGTTTAAATTTTCTAGTAAGAAATACAGTACAATAGTAAAATATTAAGGAGTGTGCCAGATGCATAGTGTAAATCAGACCCCATCAATTAGATTGCTTTGTTAGGTAGAATTAAGATAAATTTATATAATCTAATTGGTGATATCCGGTTTATACATTGGTTTCATTGTGCACATATAGGACATACTACAAGGTTACAGTAATAATGGATTGAATTTTGATGAAACATATATGTATGTACAATATATATAAATGACAAGTCCTCTGAAGTTGGCCGTTTATAAAGGATCTTTAAAATGCATGCTTCTTTCTAGACATTCTAGATGTCATAACTGTTTACTATTCGTAATAATAAATACATGTATAATATATACAATACATGTGTATTTGTGTCTGTATGTATTGTAATATATATATATATATATTACAATATATATATATTGTATACATGTATACAAAAATTAAACTTATTTATGATAATATATTATAGACAATATATTTTTTATTATTTAATATTTATTGTTTATATTATTTAAGTAGAGTTGTGTTACTCAAGTATAAATATAAAATGAAAATTTTGAATGTTCCTTTTTACAAGCAAGATTTTTTTATTAAATATTAGTATATCGATTACATTTTTATAGAGTGTATATATATGTACTTTTACGAACATAGTAAACAGTATATATTTTGAATGTGTCCTGATATGCAGCCAACTTGAGATGATATTTCTAACTTTAATCCCATGTGTACAAAGACGCAAATTTAATAAAGTAAATAATAAAGAACTAATGAAGCCAGAAAATAGAATTATTATAAATTTACACAAATATGTAATATAATTCAATTTAAAAAATAGTAAAAACAGATAATACACCGTGTATTATTTAATTTTACTTTAAAGAATATAATACTTGTAAATATAACATTGAAATTTACATGAATTATACTTTATTTAATATAGAAAATATGACATTTGCAAATGTAACAAATCAATATTCATATGCTTACCCTTATCAGTGTTTACTTCCAACCCTTCCTGTTTTCTATTATGGCGTTCTATTCGTGAACTTCTTCTTTGTGAACTATTTCTTTCCTCAAAATTCAGTTTTTGTAATGGTATTCTCGTTTCAACATTAATTTTTGCATTATTTTCAGTATTCTGTAATGTGTTTGAGTCAGAATACATATGGTCAGAGTCTTCATCAGATGTCGAATGACTGTTAAACTCTAGAAAAATGTAATCGAATTGTAAAATGTAATTAAATATTAATATTTAATAAAAATTAAGTTTTGATGTGCTTAATATGTATTATTAAAATTTTGTCCCTGAGCAGTATTAAAAAGAGCTCATACATCGCTAATTATTAACTAAAATGTTTTTATTGACTGACATGATTGACAATTAACATAACTTTAGAAACAAACTGTTTTACAATATTTTCACATCCGTCACTAAAGAAACGTAAGAAATTGTTGAGAGGTAGTCACAAAAATGAAAAATAGTTATGTTATATGTTACAATATAGAAATACAAAAAAAACAATTAAATAAAATCTGCACAAATACTAAAAATACAAAAATTAATATAAATATCTTCATAGAAAAACTGTATTATGACAAATTTTGACATTTTCAACACAAATTGTTCTAAAGAGATTAAGAATATTAATAAAGATTTAAGGAATGTCGATATTAATTTTAAATTAACGTTTAACGTCAATTTTTTATTTTATAAATTAAAAATGTATGGGACACCTAGTGATAACAGAAAGAATAGGTATGCTAGCAAGTATTACATTAATAAAAAAATATATTACGTATATTAAAAATAAGAAAAAACAAAATGATTGTGCAATTTTACATTTAAATAAAATTATAATAAAAAATTTTGTAACAAATTATTTATGTAAAATAAGTATTGAGTAGTAAGAGTGATATAAAGAATGTAAATAAATACAAAATTAAGATGTACGATTAAATATGATAATACCAAAGTATAGAATAAGTTGTCTTTTTGACAAAATAAAATGCACAGAATATATATATATATATATATATATATATATATATATATTAACCTGCGTGCTGCAAAAGATTTTTGAATTTCCAGTATTTTGTTATCACGGATTTTGTTTTTAATACTTGTGTACGATGGCTGTTAAAGATATGATAGTGGTAGGCACTCGAGAATCAACTCGGAATCGTCTTCAGAAAAGTATGAGTAACTTTATTCAGACAAAATCGTTAACTCATGTATGAGCGAGCACGGTTTTTAGAAGACCAGACGAACAGAGAGCACAATTCCAACGACTTAAAGATAGGCACACTCAGTGCGAGAAATCGACTCTCGATCATAAACTAATCAATCTTAAATCTAGACTCGCTATCGCCCGCGATAATCGATCACCAAGATGGCGGAAAACGAAAGCTCAATTCTCAACAATGGCCATTTGTTTCGGTTGTTTTCAGACGTTTCAGCTTTAGCTCTTCATCAATAATCAATTTTCGTAGATTATCTACAAGTATAATATTTTGTACCAGTTTGTTCTTTTTGTACATGTATTGGAAAGTATTAATAAGCAATGTTACCTAAGAAATTCCAGACATTTTCATGAGGTTTTCCAAATTTTCTTCCTACTACGCTATGGAAACTTTCTATTATATTATTTGTTCTTACTAGACAATCATAAACACTGACTTTTGATGCTAGTGGCAACCAAGTTTTGCGTACATACGCTAAAAAATCATTAATGGTAGGATATTCATGAGAAATTTGATCAGCTTCGAATTGTATAAAGGAAAGTGCTTCCTCAAAACAGTTAGAAGGAACCAATGCCATAATCATTGTCATTGATAAAACAGTTCTTGGTGCATCTGCCAATCGCCGCCAGCGACGCAAAAGTGCCTGTAAGTAAATATTTATAAAAGTTACAAAGTGAATGTACTAAATTGTATTTAGTTTAATAACACTTTGAAATGACAAACGTTCCTGACGTTAGGTCATCTTCAATGTAACAAAATCACAAAAAACTTACCTTTTTAAAAAAGGTAAAAAAATGCGCCAAGTATACGCGCGCATCAGAAGGATATTGTATAAATTTATTTTAATTTATGCTAAAAAATCTTTTATATTAACCTTATAAACTAAATTACATACTAACTTATTTACTAAGATTATAATAATTTTCTTACAGTCTGAATTATCTAATAAATTCGCCGTAATACG
>JAJVSH010000359.1:64602-76714 GCA_021460005.1 Tetramorium alpestre | reverse complement strand
TAACTCAATGATACCGACTTTTCCTATTATTGTCTCCGTCGTTCTTATTGATCTCTCGCTCGTTCTTATTGAGCTCAATAAGAACGAGCGAGAGATCAATAAGAATGACGGAGACAGTAATAGGAGCGAGCGAGATGAGAATTGACATCTCGCTCGCTCACATACTGAAAACTCTATAACTCAATGATACCGACTTTTCGTGTACATAGCACGGAACAGAACCGCAATTGTGCACATACGCGTTACCCTTCGGCCCAAACGTGCACATTGGCTATGTAGTTCATGTGCACGTTTTCCGACTTCCGCAGAGGGCGTATTGCCTTCGCGGATCACCCAAAATCGGGCCGTGTCGTCTCTCAGGCTTCTCTCTGTCGATACTAGTTCGCGAATGCTAGTGACGATTCTAGTAACATCGAACAAAAAAAACTATCGTTTAGGGAATAATCGAGTTGAGAAAACATCGTTGCATAATCGATTCTGTAAAAGAAAAATAATCGATGTCAAAATAATCGACACGATATCGCCCATCCCTAATTGTATGGTTACGCACATCACGCACGTGTCACGCAGTCCGTCTTGTATACGTTAATATATTGTAATTATATTAATATATTCTAATAATCATGGTGAAATGTTGTTGCGTATGTGGCGTAGAATATGGTGTAGCACATAAAAACAATTCATTTCACACGTAAGTAATTGAAATATTATAAGATACAATTATTAAATTGATATTCAAACTAATCTAAAAATGGATATAAATAAATTTTTCCAGTTTTCCTAAAAATGAAGTACAAAAAGAGAAGTGGTTCTTGGCTATTGGAAAAAGAATTACATATAAAGGAGCTGTTATTTGTAGTGATCATTTTGTGATAAGCGACTTTACGTCTGTAATAGGATTAAAATAGGACAATTATCACATAGACGATTAAAAAGTAACGCAGTTCCTTCAGTTTTGTATGAAATGTAAGATTAGCGAAAGATAATATCAAAAAGTTATATATACATATATGATTTAATTTTTATTGTGTATACATATAATTGTTATTTTTATTTTAGGAATTCACAAGCAGATGATATAAATAATCCAGACGTGAATATGAAATCATCAGAAAGCGTAGAGTGAGTATATGAAACGCATTGTACTATTTGATAACAATGATTAATTTGTCTTTATTATAATTATTTTATTTCAGGATTCAGGACAAACAGATCAGATAAATGAATCAAAAAACAAGAATATAACAAGTGTTCAAATCATGCAATGATGGCAATGACGTCATATGGAAACAAGAGACATCTGTGAATATAGATAGGCTAGTACCTTTTACTACAATGCCCTCTTACCTTTTTCCCTATCCTTAGTGCGTTCGAAAATAGGTTTGGCTGGTGTTGGGAAAAATGATAAAGTTGGCAGTATTGAGAATTCCCAACGCTGCGTTCGTTTTCTCCCAACTGGGAAAAGTTGGAGAATGGGAGCAACTAGTGCAGATATTTATTTGTATCCAACTGGGAAAAGTTGAAGAATGGGAGCAACTAGTGCAGATATTCATTTGTATCGGTCTCAACACCTTTTATGAAACATAATCTGTATTCTGAAGCATAATCCTATTGCTGGTATTGAGGCCCGTTTCTGAAACTCGTACGAAAAATTTTCGCATACGAAAATAACGCTGCGTGGACATTGATTAGTGCCTAGATCTCAAATTATACAGCAATCAGTGGATCGTGCAACGTTATTTACATATACGAAAATTTTTCGTATGACTTAAAGAATCGAATCCCTGTATCGGTCTATTTCTTGTATAATTTTGTACGTTTTTTCTTGTATAATTTTTGTTGCGTGTCTCTGGCTATCTCGATCACATCGATTAAATTCAAGGTAATTCTTTCTTTTCCTTCCTTTTTATAAAATAAAGTTTAACATATTACTTTTGTATGTATTTTTAAGTCACATTATTTTTATTTTGCAGGATTAAAAAAGGTTTACCGCAACTTAAATTATTCTGCTGATGCAAATAATTCTCCGTACTCTGCGTATGTATTAACGCTGGTGGCAAAGCATAGAGTAAGTATTATGGTATTCAAGTTTATGTTTCTATTATTTATATCTAATAATAATTGATT
The DNA here is from genome assembly GCA_021460005.1 of Tetramorium alpestre. NCBI lineage: Eukaryota > Metazoa > Arthropoda > Insecta > Hymenoptera > Formicidae > Tetramorium > Tetramorium alpestre. Next base: position 74,587 of record JAJVSH010000359.1, on the reverse strand, counting down.
ACAATAGAACACATCTTATTCTAATTTTTATCTCTCTCTCTCTCTCTCTCTCTCTATGGATTATACATAGGATGGAAGGAAAATTAAATTTTATATCTGTTTCGTTGTAATGCGTGTGTGGCGCTTACATATAAAATATAATAAATAATGTAAAATGAAAATTATTTATCAATAAATTATTGCTATTATTTATTACACTGAACTATATTTATAATATAAATGTATTTACAGAGTCTCTTCTTTTGTATTATTTTATCAAATATAAAAATGAAGAAATTTTTGCAATCCAATGTTAACTGTAATCGTCAACAAATATTGAAGTTGAAATTGCTTGATGAATCAACAAATATTTTATATAAAATAGAAGTAGGAAAAGAAGATTACAATCGTGCTCATAAAGGTACAATTTTAGTATTAAATATTTAACTGCCATTTATGTGACAAAATATTTTCAAAATAATTTATCTGTTATTTTTGTAGATCATGATTTTGCCAACATGCTTCTGGAGAAAGCGAAAGCATTATGTTTAAATTACTCTGCATCTAGCAACTGTTGTATCTCTCCAGTATCTTCATCAGTTGACAATAATAAGCCAAGTTGTTCGAAGAGTAGTATTCAATATGACAATACTTCAGATATTGAAAACTATAATGAAGACGATTACAATCAAGATAAACGAGACAGCTAAATATGAGTGTGTTTAAATCGCAAGTACAGAAATAGCGAGTACAATAACATGAGCAAGATTTAATAAATATTTGTTTTCGTTTTTTTAGATTCAAATGAGGGAAGATGGACTCATGAAGCTACGTTTTGCTAATCTCATTGTATAAAGAAAACGCATGTTGGGGAAACTTCCTCAAAAAAAAAATGTGGACACAAATTTGCCAACGCATAAAAGTTGTGTAATACACAACAATTAATTATATAATATGGAATTAAATCCGTTCGTGTCATTGACAACTTATCCAATAAATAACGCCTTGAGTAATCCAATTGCCCTTTCTACAGTTATTCGGGCAAATGACAAATAATTATTAAATTCTTTTTGTCTTCTGGTTAAATGACCATTATCATAAAATGGTACCATGACATTTTTTTGTATAGTATAAGCTGCGTCACCTAATAAATGACTGTCTTCAGGGAAATATTCTGGAGTGCAATATCGTTGTACATCAGAATAAAGAAACACTCGCATGTCATGAACACATCCTGGCATTCCAGCAAATACATGAATGAAGGACAAATCATCTTTACAGATAACCTAGAAAAATATATAAAAAGAAAATGTTATTATTTTTAACAGTATACTGTTCTTCTATTCATTCAACATATATTAAAGTTCATAGTAATTACAATATCTTCAATTAAAATAATAAGGAAGTAAAAATGTTTTTATTCCTTACTTGTAACTGCATAGAGAATCTACCCTTTCTATTAATGTAACTATTAGCGTCTTTCTTTGGGCGAGCAATGTTTATGTGCGTCCCATCAACAATACCTAAAACTTTTAGAAATCCATATAACTTTTGAATATTTGTCCATGTTGTTTGAGCTTCTCCATTAGTAGGCCTAATCTAATAAATTGATTTCGAATGCTATAAATTATTCGAACTACTCTCTTGACACATAATCATGCAATTGATCTTGCAACATCAAATCTTTCACATATGGAACGATAAGAATTTGGTGTTGCCAAAACATAAATGGCTATTAATAATTGTTTTACTGCATTAATTTTTTCTCTTCCTTTAAATGAAAGGTTATCTAATTTTGGCCCAATTAAATATAATAAAAAGTGGAAAGTATTATGCTCCATTCTGTAATAAATAATATATACTATTATTAAAATAAATGTTTTATATTAATAACAATATAATTACAATTAATATGACCAACCTGAAATGTGATTTAAATTCAATATTTGTATATCTTACATCTTTCAAGTAATGTTTTATTTTTGGTGTTATCCTTCTTTCATCGATATCTTTATATATCATTATTTAATAATATATTTTGTAATTGTTCATCATCATCGCTATCGCTAGAATACAAACTACTAGAAGTTTCAAACATAATATTTTCGATTAAAATATATTCTTCCATAATAATAATAATAATACTGATTAAATTTGTGAGCAATTCCTGGCACTGACTTTTTCGTTTTTTGTTTAGTAGCAATGGGAAGAAATCTGTAAATACATTCATATTATAGATATACTTCAGTGTAACAGCAATAATTTATTGACAAATAATATTCATTTTACATCATTTATTATATTTTGTATGTAAGCGCCACGCATTACAATGGAACAAATATAAAATTTAATTTTCTTTTCATCCTATGTATAATCCCCATAAAAAGAAAGAGAGAGGGGGGAGAGAGAGAGAGAGATAAAGATTAGAATAGGATGTGTTCTATTGTTATCAATTACTATTAGGTATAAATAATTGAAACATAAACATGAGTACCATAATACTTACTCTATGCTTTGCCACCAGCGTTAATACATACACAGAGAATGATCTGCATTAGCAGAATAATTTAAGTTGCGGTAAACCTTTTTTAATCCTGCAAAATAAAAATAATGTAACTTAAAAATACATACAAAAGTAATATGTTAAACTTTATTTTATAAAAAGGAAGGAAAAGAAAGAATTACCTTGAATTTAATCGATAGCCAGAGACACGCAACAAAAATTATACAAGAAAAAACGTACAAAATTATACAAGAAATAGACCGATACAGGGATTCGATTCTTTAAGTCACACGAAAAATTTTCGTATATGTAAATAACGTTGCACGATCCACTGATTGCTGTATAATTTGAGATCTAGGCACTAATCAATGTCTACGCAGCATTATTTTCGTATGCGAAAATTTTTCGTACGAGTTTCAGAATCGGGCCTCAATACCAGCAATAGGATTATGCTTCAGAATACAGGTTATGTTTCATAAAAGGCGTTGAGACCGATACAAATAAATATCTGCACTAGTTACTCCCATTCTTCAACTTTTCCCAGTTGGATACAAATAAATATCTGCACTAGTTGCTCCCATTCTCCCATTTTCCCAGTTGGGAGAAAACGAACGCAGCGTTGGGAATTCTCAATACTGCCAACTTTATCATTTTTCCCAACACCAGCCAAACCTATTTTCGAACGCATTACCTGTCTCTGATGTGGTTTCCTCCACTGATTTTTCACTTATACCGATATATACATTCATACGATTTATTCATTCTTTCTTTCAGAATAAAGTATTGCGTTTGATCTAAATCCTGTGTCAAGTAATTCTAATTCCCTGCCTAAGTTAACAGGTTATGGGCCCAGTCCGGACACAGGATTAATAAATATTGCGAAAGCATTAAGAAAGAGGTAAAACGGCATAAAGTAAAGTACAGGTTAAACACAAAAGGAGATATAAAAAGGCATATATGGCGGAAACAGCTCGAGTGACGATCACAAAATTGAATAACGATAATTACGAATCATGGAAATATAAGGTAGAGTTGTTACTCATAAAAGAAGCTCTATGGGAAGTCGTAAATAAGGCTGATATCGAAATTTAAAAAAATCGACTTGACCTTCAAATGACCTTGAAGATCAAGGTCAAGGTCACAGCCAAGGTCACCATCGGATAGCCAGGGACATTTCCTACAACTTTTATCTCAGTCATTTTTTAGTGCGACGCCTACTTTACAAGTTATTCAACCGGTCCGGGACTTTTTGAACACCCTGTATATACGACAGCCTAAAGGATATCAAATTAAAGGAAAAGAAGAACAAGTGCTTAAATTAAATAAAAGTCTATATGGGTTAAAACAGTCGGCAAATCTATGGAATAAATGCATTTCAGACAAATTAATAATGTTAGGATATGTACAAGACAGATCCATGTCTCTATATGAAATATCATAAGGACGTTAAAACTTACATAACAGTCTACGTAGACGACATAATAGTAGTATCCGATGACACGAAGGAAATAATCAAGATAGAAGAGAGTCTGTTAAATTCGTATATATTAACAAAACTTGGAAGAATTAAAGAATACTCAGGAATTCAAGTGCAGACGGATCAAACAGGAGTATACTATATACATCAAAGGAAGCAAATATACAATGTTCTAGACACTTACGGATTGAAAGACGCAAAAGGATCCTACATACTATTAAGCATTGGATATGAAAATCTTGGAGACAATAGACAGTTGCAAAATAAGAAGAAATTTCAGAGTCTACTAGGAAGCTTACTATGTATTAGTAGCTACTTGTACTCGACTGGATATAAAATCTAGCGTCGCATTACTAAGCACGAAGCTGAATAATCCATCGGAAACAGACTGGATAGGAGCCAAAAGGATTGCAAGATATCTTAAATACACGGCAAATTATAAACTCAAGTTAGGAGATAAAGAAGAAAAAGGACTCATCGGCTATGCAGATGCGAACTGGGCAGAGTTTAGGATAGACAGAAAATCAAACAGCGGATATTTGTTCAAATACTACGGAAGCACTATTGGTTGGGCTTGCAGGAAGCAAACTTGTGTGGCATTGTCATCTTCCGAAGCGGAGTACGTCACTGAGTGACGGGTCAGCAGATGCTGTGGTTGATAAAACTATTGAAGGATTTCCAAGAAGATGTAACGCTACCAGTGATGTATGAGGACAATCAAAGCTGCATCAAATTAGCCAGCAACCAGAAATTCAGTAAGAGGTCAAAGCATATAGATACAAAATATCATTTTATAAAGGATTTAACTAAAGGAAACAAGATCTTACTAGAATATTGTGCAACTGAAGACATGATAGCAGACATGCTTACAAAGGCAATATCTCATATAAAGCTTAGGAAGTTATCAAAAGCAAGCGGAGCTATCAAGCTAGGAGCATTCCACGATAATGAAGAAGACGTCATTGAGGAGTGTTCAAATCATGCAACGATGGCAATGATGTTATATGGAAACAAGAGACATCTGTGAATATAGATAAGTTAGTACTTTTTACTACAATACCCTCTTACCTTTTTCCCTATCCTGTCTCTGATGTGATTTCCTCCACTGATTTTTTACTTATACCGATATATACATTCATACGATTTATTCATTCTTTCTCTCAGAATAAAGTATTGCGTTTGATCTAAATCCTGTGTCAAGTAATTCTAATTCCTTGCCTAAGCTAACAACAAGAAAAAGGTAAAATATTTTATTTTTTTATTACAATTTTCTTTTATAAAATATCTAATTATATTATAATACAATATTATATATATTTTTTTGTTTCAAGCAACTAACATCTTTAATACCATCGTATAAAAAGATCAAAATCACTGTAAATAATCAAACAGAATGGCTCTCGAGGAAGGATTTTACATCACAAAAAAGTTGGGAAAAGTTTTTGCACTATGTTAAAAATACAAGAACACACAGAGCTACAGTGGTACATAGAGATAGAAGAATGAAAAAACGACGAGAAAACAGTCGAAAACTTATTAAAAACACTCGAAGATAAGAAATTGCTATCAAATGAAGCAGAGGGGTAAGATTTTAACTTGTTTACATTGTAATACATATGATATTAAATAAAAGTATAAAATATTAAATTATATATCCCACATGGTATAATATTTCTGAAACATTGTTTTAATTGAATGTAATGTTTCAGAAATATTACATGCCATGTGGGACATATATATACCTATATATAATTTAATATTTTATACTTTTACATATGTGTATATATATATAAAACTACTGATTGTATTATTTTATATATATAATATAAATACACATATATGTAATCAGTTATTTTGTATCTTAAGCTGATAAAATGTATTTATATTTTAGAACTTTATTATATGTTTATTCTTTACTATCATTTTTTTATGCTTTTTTTCTTTAGAGTAATTTTTCACCTGCTGTGAAGGAGTTATTGCAAGAAATGCTAAGAACAAAAAAAGTAGAAAATGTCCATCTGAATTAAGAAACTTTGCTTCGACGCTTTATGTTTATTCACCAAGTGCGTATTCATACGTAAGGAATGTTTTCTTAAAGAAACTATCGCATCCATCATCTTTGCGTAGATGGTTTTCTTCATCTGACTATACACCTGGAATTACGCAACAAGCTTTAAATGTTGTGAAGCGTGTAATAACGAAAGCCGAAAATGAAAATAAAAAACTTTAATTTAACTTTTGATGAGATGGCAATACGTGTAAGTGTTGATTCGAAAAATAAAGTTATGGTTACAAAGACTTAGGCGTACAAAATAATGAAAGAGACAAACAAGAATATTTACAAGATTTTAATAATATGTTACATGCAAAATACGCTTTAGTTTTCATGTTAACGTGTATAAATCGAAGATTTAAAATACTCATCACGTATTATATAATACATAGTATAACAGATGTAGAAAAAAAGAACATTTTAGATAGTATTTTGCATGTTTTATATGATTCTAATATAGATGTCAGAAGTATAACATTTGATGAGGCGTCTTCTAACTTGTCATTGGTTGCAAATTTTGGAGTATGTCTTTTCGAAAATGAATCCAGACCGTTTTTTCAGAATCCATACACGAAAAGAAACATACAGTGCCTACCAAAAATTCGGGGCCACCTAAAAATTTCTAAATGGTTTGAAATATAAGATTGAAATTTATAGGGATACAATGGGATCACAAAGTCTATTTAAAACACCCACCATCACACCCTCGGGGGACGGGGGGAGGGGGGAGCCAAAAAATCTTAAATGGCATATGGGGTTGAGTGAGGGCTTGTTTGAAAAAGTTTTCCGATGCGAAAACAACGCGATGTCGCCGAGGTCTCTACGATTTTTTTTCAAAGAGTTATGATCATTTGAACATTTCTATGATAGCGAGAGCCCACGGCGACCATAGAAGAAAGATAAGGCTTTACGTGGCCACACGCATTTCTGCGTGTGTGTATCTGTGTGTGTCTGTGTGGGTGTGGGTGTGTCAGCAGAGATAAAGACTCCACGGTTCGTCACTCCCGCGGCAGTTAACGACTCCAAACTCTCTCTGCTGTGTCCTTATCTCTGCTGACACACACGCACGCACGCACGTACGCACGCACGCACGCACGCACGCACGCACGCACGTACGCACGCACGCACGCATGCACGCACGCACGCGCACGCACGCACACGCACGCACACACACGCAGACACACGCAGAAACGCGTGTGCCCACGTATTTAGGTGGCCCCGAACTTTTGGTAGGCACTGTATATATTATATTAGACGCTTGTCACATGCTGAAGTTATTATGTAACACGTTTTCAAAACTTTGATTACAGATAATGACAGAAATGTTATTAATTGGCAATATATTCGCGACTTAGTTACATTTCAAGAAGAACAAGGTTTACAAGCTGCCACCAAAGTACGTAAAAGACATATTAATTTCGAAAATGAAAAAATGAAAGTTAGCTTTGCAGCTCAAGTATTAAGTTTTAGTACATGTAAAGCATTAGAATTTTTAGAGCAAGATTTAAAGATTCCTCAGTTTATCAATGCATCTGGAACCAGTAGATTTTGTCAGGTATTTAATGATGCTTTTGATTTGCTCAATTCTAAAAGTCCATTCCAGAAAAATCCATCTAAACAATGTATAATGAATACAAATTTTGAAGAAATAAAAGAAAAAGTCAATTTGTATACTACGTACATTAACCCATTAATGCCCAAATGCACTGAAATTTTACTTCAACTTTGATCTGACAGTACTCGAATAAAAATAATTAAAATTATTCTAAACGTACCTACCAGGGGGTTTTCGGGTCTGTTCTTTCCGAATATGACACTTAGAAGCTCATGAAATTGCATTTAACAGTGAAATTTTCGTATTTAAACAAAAAACGCACGATTTTTGACGTTATTTTTTTTAAATATTTCAGTACTAAAATTCAATTTTTTTTAATATTAAAATTTAAAAAAAGAAACTTGAATTTTAGTACTGAAACATTTTTTTATACAGTTAAAAGTTATTAAGATCGTGCACTCGAAACTTGAACTATAAGATGGAACGGTTAGGAAATTTTTTTGCAACATGTCGGATCCAATATGGCGGTTCAAATCATAACAATTTCAAAACTTGGAGTTTCTTCGTTGGAAAACATGAAGTAGTATTTGAATCATCAAAAAATTAGAAAAATTTTTATCTTTTATATGGATAGTTGATCACGAATTGGATAAAAGATTATAAAATGGCGAATCCAAGATGGCGGACATCGAATCCAAATTTTCGTGATAACAGGATAAAAATGCTCTTATGGGGGTTTTCGAGATCATTGATTTTGAATCTGACATTGTTTACATTAATTTTAATTATTTTTATTCGAGTACTGTCAAATCAAAGTTGAAGTAAAATTTCAGTGCATTTGGGCGTTAATGGGTTAAAAATCTACACATAAATAATGTTAGTATACTGTGTAACAAAAAAATTCCATTTTATGGATTTATTATTGATTTAAATAATATTGTTTTATTAACAAAAGATTTATTAGAAGAAAGAACTCTCATTTTTTCTTACTTACAAACTGTCACTAGGTCATTTAGAAATGTTCTTTTCTTGTATTAGGCGTTGCGGTGGATTTAACAATAATCCTTCTGTATATCAATTTAGAAGTGCTTATAAAAAACTTTTAACGCATATTAATATTAGCGTATCATTAACGGCTAATTGCTTGCCAGAAGATGATACGCTTTTACTACAAGAAGGTACAAACAAAAATGATATTTTAAGTGAAGTACATTAGTACATGAAAATTCGTCTGATAATAATATGAATGACGTACAAACTTTTTTTGATCACGATTATGCTGCTATTTCTGATGTGACCTTTAGCAGTTATCTTGAAGATATTGTCAGTTATATTAGTGGATTTGTCATGAAAACAGTTAGTAAAAGGATTAGTTACGACATTTGTAAGAAGAATTTAATTACAAAGAAAGACGAACAGTGTCGTCCTACTTCAGCGTAGAAAAAGTTTTGGAAGTTTAACATCCGCAAAGATGTAATGCGTATTTGTAAAATAGCTGAAAAAACTGTGCGTCATTATAAACATAATTTAAATACTCCAAATATTTTTCAACAAATGACTAAAACAACGCTTTATTTACTTCCTATAAGTCATCGTACTCAACTCATTCGATTGATATTAGATCAATACTTTAAGATACGTTTACATCATGAATTACAGCTTCCTTACAAAATACGATAAGTCGTATAAGATCAAAAAATACAAAATTAGTTTTATTCAAGGGTCAGTAGACGTTACTTATAGAAAGTAAATAAACATTACTTTAGAAATAACTATTAGTAATACTAAATAATATTTAGTTATAGTAGCAATATTAATAATATTTATATTTTTCATAAAGCGTATTTCTTTATATTATGTTATTCACTAAGTTCAAAGTTTCTCTCATTTGAGCCAATTGTTCCAGTACTGTTACAATTTGATACTAGGACTCCGAGTCCTACTCCAATTTTGCGATGTATCAGTCAGCTATATAACAATTTTATTTGCGTTAACTTCAAGATAAAAATTATAATTTTCAATAATAATCATATAGAATTATTTGTTTTATTTTATTTTTAACTCGTTCAAAGAATGTAACGCTTTCTGTTGATATTCTTGTTACAGAATAATAAATTTGATGTTCTTTAAATTCTTTTTGTTTCACTTTTGATGTGTCCAATTCTATGATATTTTTCCAAATTCCTTTTCTTTTCTATAAATACAAATATAGACAAATATAAACAGGGCCTTCAGTAGGCCTATTCTGTAACTCGTAATGACAGTTTCGTTAACGTTATAAAGTCGTTGCGCAGCTTTTTTTGGTTACACGACATTTTCCTCAAAAAAAAGAGGGGATAATGTTGGTACTGATGAAAATCCCTAGGCGCTACATTTTAATTTTTGTGTATTAGTAACACTGTTTCAGTAGTAATCTGT
>JAJVSH010000359.1:9424-21050 GCA_021460005.1 Tetramorium alpestre | reverse complement strand
TATATAAAGTATATATGTATGTGTATATACACATATATATACAGGGTTGTATTAGACCACCCGTGCCAACCGTTTAAAAAGCGTATAAATTTTTTTGATAAAAAATCCTAAAAGTTTTGATAAGTAAATCGGGTATGCTCTATCGAATGATGATATTTTTAACTTCCGGTATTGACTGGAAATAGGCTATTCAGACCGGAAGTCGAATTTTTTAAATGGAACATGGTACTTCCTGTTGCAGATTCGAATTACATAAAAAAAGTAAGAAACTTGTTTTAAACATTTTTTAAACATTTTTTCTGAAAACGCTTCCATTGACCTTGAAGTAATCTTAAAGTAATCTTGAAAGAATGCAATGTTAAAGTGAACTGTAACTGCTCTTGGTGTTACTTAGGACCAATGACGAAGACATGGCAGCTTTCTGGTCCCGTGCGTGCGTGTGCGTGTGCATGCGCTTGCGTGTGCGTGCATTTGCGTGCGTGCGGGAGCGTGTGCGTGCGTGTGCGTGCGCACGCGGGAGCGTGTGTGCGTATGTGTATACGTATGTGTACGCGCACCCATGTTTGTGTATGTGTATGGAGTCCCGGATCCCACGGTTTGTCAATTCCGCGGTATTTATGGACTCCAAATTGCGCTCCATATGGGGGTGTAATGTGTATGTATGCGTAGCACGCATGTGTAATAGGGTTGTATCATATAAAGGTTGTATCATATCACGTGCCAGATTTTGTCGAGAAATTGCGATGTTGCAAGGAAATGGTAAACAATAATATTTATAAATGCTCAAAATGCCTGCCACCATGATTCACACATTGCCGCAATCGTCTTTTGACACTATCAGTAGCTCGTAGAACTTCTACGTAGCAACTGGCAGGAATTCCGAATTCGCTCCTTCATATCGCCTCTTGTTGTTGGGCGATGTTGTGTACAAGGGTCGTTTGATAAGTTCGGTAAATTTCTATGATATGACGCTACAATCCATTCGGTGACGTGACACTTCGAAAGATCAACTTTTCGAACTCCCTCAGGCCAAATTTCAGCTAGAAATGATACGTAGTTCACGTTCGGTAGTCATTTAAAGCGAGTGGTTTAGCAGTTTCCGCAAAAATGGATAAAAACGAATTCCGTGNAGTGCAATGGCAAAACTACACAATTGAGCTATGAATTGATTCCTCATCCACCCTATTTTCCGGATTTGGACCCGTGTGACTTCTTTCTGTTTCCCAAACTTAAAAACTTGCCTCGGTGGGAAGAAATTCCATTTTTGCGGAAACTGCTAAATCACTCGCTTTAAATGACTACCGAACGTGAACTACCCGTCACTTCTGGCTGAAATTTAACCTGAGGGGGTTCGAAGAATGGATCTTTCAAAGTGTCACGTCACCGAATAGATTGTAGCGTCATATTATAGAAATTTACCAAACTTATCAAACGACCATCGTACACAAACATGCGCGCGCGTACGCACACGCGCGCACGCACACGCACGCACACGCACGCACGGGACCAGAAAGCTGCCAGTCCTCGTCATTGGTCCTAAGTAACACCAAGAGCAATTACAGTTCACTTTAACATCGCATTCTTTCAAGATTATTTCAAGATTACTTCAAGGTCAATGGAAGCGTTTTCAGAAAAAATGTTTAAAACAAGTTTCTTACTTTTTTTATGTAATCCGAATCTGCAACAGAAAGTACCATGTTCCATTTAAAAAATTCGACTTCCGGTCTGAATAACCTATTTCCAGTCAATACCGGAAGTTGAAAATATCATCATTCGATAGAGCATACCCAATTTACTTATCAAAACTTTTAGGATTTTTTATCAAAAGAATTTATACGCTTTTTAAACGGCTGGCACGGGTGGTCTGATACACCCTGTATATGTATATACATATATATATATATATACACGCGTGCGAGCGCGCGCGCACGCACGCACGCACACAAAGGATATCCCACAATTGTACAAAATTTCGTGAGCCGGCAGAGCGGACGAAACTGAATAGAAAAGTCCATTTTGCAATTTGCGCAATAGTTAACGAGATATTAATGATTAAAAATCGCTGTATTAGCACGACCCTCCGCCGAATACAAGCACGCAGCGAGATACGACCGCTCAACATCATTATTCCCAAGATCGCAAAGAGTTGTTTTCTATAAATGACAAAAAACAGGTGAACAATTGCAGCTCAAAACCGCCTCTTTTAGGCATTTCCGCGTGTAGTAAACAACTCCTCGCGCGATCTTGGTAACAATAACGCTGGGTGGTCGTATTTCGCCGCGCGTTTGTATTCGGCGGAGGGCCGAGCTAATACGATTATTTTTAATCAATAATATCTCGTTAATTGCGAATTATTGCGAAAATTGCAAAATGGTAGAGAACTTTTCTACTCAGTTTCGTCCGCTCTACCGGCTCATAAAATTTTGTACAACAATTCTGGGACACCTTGTATATATACTTTTAACTTTGACAGTAATTTTAACTTGGACAGTAAAATATCTCGAAAACTGAGCCCAGTAGACAAAAATGTTTCAAACAAAAGTTGTATGGTTTCGAGGGGAACATAAGATGGTGTCATTGCTTTGACCTTGGATAGTTGTTTGAAGGTCACGTAAAGGTCACCTTTAATTTCTTAAATGGAACCTGCTATTTCTTCGTTAAATATTCTTGTAGGTTATCTCGAGAGCTTTCCAAAACGCTATAGTGAAGTATGTTTTTGTCAAGAATTTCTCGAGTTAATTTAAATTTTATTGACATTTTTTTAATATAAAATATGAAATATAAAGTATTCACTTTTGAATGATTTTACCTTAATACTTTTAGACGTCGAATAATAGAAGGAATTGATTAATAGTATTAATTTTTAGATATGGAATTTTGTAAAATCTACCAATGCAATTAAAAAATTCAATAAAATTTTTAAACCTAATTTTTCGTGTTATTTTACAATCGTTTTTTTAAATCGTTTCCTTTTATTATTCTACGGCTAAAAGTATTAAAGTAAAATCATTCAAAAGTGAATACTTTATGAGAATATTTCATATTTTATATTAAAAAATGTCAAAATTTAAATTAACTCGAGAAATACTTAACAAAAACATACTTCATTATAGCGTTTTGGAAAGCTCTCGAGATAAGCTACAAGAATATGTAATAAAAAGNATAGAGTTCCGTTTAAAGAATNGAAGGTGACCTTCACATGACTTTCAAATAATTATCCAAGGTCAAAGCAATGACACCATCTTATGTCCCCCTCGAAANCATACAACTTTTGTCTGAAACATTTTTGTCTGCTGGGCTCAGTTTTCGAGATATTTTACTGTCCAAGTTAAAATAGGACACCCTTATATACAGGGTGTCCCATAATTGTGGCATAAATTTTTGTGGGCAGATAGAGCGGACGAAACTGAGTAGAAAAGTCCTCTATCATTTTGCAATTTCTGCCATAGTTAACGAGATATAAATGTTTAAAAATCGCCGTATTAGCCTGNCCCACCGCCGAATACAAGCGCGCGGCGAGATACNACCGCCCAGCGTCATTGTTCCCAAGATCGCGAAGAGTTGTTTTCTAAAAATGACAAAAAACAGGGGAACAATCGCAGCTCAAAACCGCCTCTTTTAGGCATTGCCGCGTGTAGTAAACAACTCCTCGCGCGATCTTGGTAACAATAACGCTGGGCGGTCGTATCTCGCCGCGCGCTTGTATTCGGCGGAGGGCCGAGCTAATACGGCTATTTTTAATCATTAATATCTCGTTAACTATTGCGAAAATTGCAAAATGGTAGTGGACTTTTCTACTCAGTTTCGTCCGCTCTACTTGCCCACGAAAATTTATGCCACAATTATGGGACACCCTGTATATATATATATATATATATATACAGGGTGTTCAAAAGTCTCGGACTATTGAGCCGGTTAAGGCAAGGTTGGGTGATGCCCGGCCAGTGAAGGCAAGTCTGACCTCAATCCCAGCCGGTTAAGGCAAGGCTGGGATGCTCGTCAGCCTTGTCTTCACTGGCCGGGCATCACCCAACCTTGCCTTAACCGGCTGGGATTGATGTCAGACTTGCCTTCATTGGCCGAGTAACTTTGCCTTAACCGGTTGGGATGCTCGTCAGCCTTGTCAACCATCAGAGGTCAAATTTTAAAAATGGTCAAGGTCATATCTGAACGTGAAATTTTCCGCTCTTTTCGTTTCCGGGGTCAAAAATATGGGGTTCCATTTAAAAAAAAATCGACGACCTTCAAATGATCTTGAAGGTCAATGTCGCAGCCAAGGTCACCATCGGATAACCAGGGACATTTCCTACAACTTTTATCTCGGTCATTTTTCAGTGCGACGCCTACTTTATAAGTTATTCAACCGGTCCGGGACTTTTTGAATACCTTGTATATATGTTACTTAATCTCTCTTTTCTTCCTTCATCCCTTCTTCCCCCTTCTCTCTCTCTCTCTCAAAATTAAATAATCAAAATTTTCAACTTTCTAAACAATGTTTGTTGCAAAAATTAATGTTAAAAGGATTTTCATGATTAATCCTTTTATTATTGACAAACAAATAACAAAATCTTGATAAATTGAAAAAGGAGCTATCAAACCAAGCAAGATACAAGTACTTAAATACATTTAATTAAGAATAAGAAATTTCCATACAATACAAACGTTTCGACCAAAAATATGATCATTTTCAATATAATTAATATTAATACTATTCGCTATTACGCATCATATCAAAGTTAGTTATAGTGAAACCGATATTATTCGATTTATAATAACTCCTAACTATTGAATACCAAAAATTAATAATTAATAAATTTCATTTTGATGTTTAAATTGTCTGTTACAAATTCTTAAATATATGGTCGATTTAACAGTTAAGAGTTATTATAAATCGAATAATATTGGTTTCACTATCACTAACTTTGATATGACGCGTAATAGCGAATAGTATTAATATTAATTACATTGAAAATGAATATTTCTGGTTGAAATGTTTGTATTGTATGGAAATTTTTTTATTTTTAATTAAATGTACTTAACCACTTGTATCTTGTTTGGTTCGTTAGTCCCTAATTCAACTTATTAAGAACTTATGTTGTTTGTTTATCATAGAACCTTGTTTATTCAATCATTTTTTTATTATTAAATTAGTTGTACAACAGAAAAATTAGACAATAAACCAAAGATTATAGATACTTTTATCAAACATTAAGACTGCTCTCTCTACAGGGTGTCTCAGAACTGTGGGTACTATTTCCGTGAGCAGGTAGAGCGGATGAAACTGAATCGAAAAGTCCTCTACCATTTTACAATTTTCGCAATAATTAACGAGATATTAATTGTTAAAAATCGGAAGAAGGGATAGACAGCGCGGTGCGGGAGACGTGAGCGGACGCTCGCTGCTCCTGCTGCCATTGCCGCTCTCACGCCGCTCTCACGTCTCGCGCACCGCGCTGTCTATCCCTTCTTCCGATTTTTAACAATTAATATCTCGTTAACTATTGCGAAAATTGTAAAATGGTAGAGGACTTTTCGACTCAGTTTCGTCCGCTCTACCTGCTCACGGAAATAGTACCCACAGTTCTGAGACACCCTGTATATTATATATTCAGTATTTTAATGTTGCAATCATATTCATCAGAAATATTATTAGTTTGTACACATTTTCGCATATTAGAAAATGTTTTGATACTTTCTGTATTATTTATTTTAGATTGAAATAAAACAGTAATCGGAAAACTCTTGATTTTAAAACAATTAAAAATATTTAACAAATTGATATAATCAGTTCTTTTGCAATGTAATAGATCTGATATTTTAGTCACATAAATCTTACAATATATTAAGTTTAATTTTCGTAATAAATTCAGTCTTTTAACTGACAGTTTTTACAATAGCCTTCATTTAAAATTTTTCTGCTATGTGTTGACTTTAGAGATTGAAATTGCTTTTAATTAAAAAATATATATATTGAATGATTTTCTTCAAATATAAAAGAAATATTCTTTTATTAAATTGCATTGTCTAATTTTTTGTTCATCGTTGTATGCAAGTCTTCCTATTTAATAGCAACTTTAATGTCTATTATTCTATCGTGTAAAATGCGTACCTGCAGTGATGCTTACGTCTACCGAGCCAGAACTCTGTATTACATCCCATACAGCGAGTCACAGCGTGATCGGGTACCCATAAAGTAGGTGCAGGACCTAATTCTTCCACAGCTTCCCAGGACATATCCGACGGTAATGATTCCCCATGTTCACCAGCGCTACCCACCGAATCAGGTAATGAGCCCTGCAGGTCATCACGTACATTTTTTTTTTATTATACCGTCGCACGTATATAAATAAAATTAACTGTCAACCAAAGGATTCTGCTACTCACGATGTCGTCGATACGATCGGTATCCGCGTTATGATTGCAAACTTGCTTGATTAGTGCTAATCTCGTCGTATGTAACTCCTTTCTCAATGCTTCCTCTTTGAGCTGAAAGAATAATAATTAAAAATAAACAATTATGGTAAAGGTCATTAATAGATTTCCAGAATTATTTGGAAATTTCATAATTATTATCCGGGATTATCTCGTATTATCTATACATCGATGTATCATCAGATATTTTTTTTAATACGCTAAGTGTATAAAATATTAGTAACTGCTGCTTCAAGTACCTTATGCTCTACAATAATTTGTTGTACTCGCATTTGAACGTCACAACATATGACAGGAAGACCGTCAATATCGTCCAGCCAATCAGGATTATCTAGCACAACATCCTGATGGATCGGAGAAGCTGGACATATGCTACTGGGAGTTCTTGACATCAATGGAGCACTGGTGTCACTTATATCACTACCCTCGTTATGGTTGCGATTACACGAAGAACAAACAACTTGTGCTGTAGTATTACCAGTATTATCAGTTTCGATCCATGGTGCAACAATATCGTGCGATGAACTTGTTTGTGGCCTATACATTTCGACAAACTTTATAAATGTTTAAAAGTTTATTTGAACATCGTTGTAGAGATAAAGATGCACTTACGCTTCTTTCTTCCCATTCACCGCTGGAACGACAGAATCATTATTGGGTATTAAAGTATCAGTGGAACTATCTACCGAGGGATTAGCGGGTGAATCGCTGGATGTTTGATTAATAATATCTCGTTTTCTCATTTCAGGCTCTGACAAGATCTCATTCGTGGTTTTCTTGGTATCATCCATATTCCTTACACTTTTTTTATCCGTCTCAGTTTCAAGTGCCAAAGAATCAAATTTCCTGCGACAGAGATGAGAAACATTTACAAACGTGTTGGCTCACTGGCTCGAAAGATATTGTTTATCGCATACTTTTCCATAGAAATACTCGGATCGCTACGTCTTCGATGCAAATAAGCCGCATGATCGGGGGCGTGCATAAGATCACCATATGATCTCGTCTTTGTCATTTGTCCCTGCGGCTCCTCACTCTCGCCACTTTCGATGTCTATCACCGTCATTCTTTGCTTATCGTCTCTCATACCGAGCGAGGATTCCATGGAGCCTAGATACACCTCGGACCATAGAACAAGATCGCGTACGTTACAACTCGGCCATAATACCTAAAAATAAAATAATAAAAATCAACACTGTTTGAAAAATTGTTTTGCCATTATGTGGAATTGTATCAATCATATTGTGATACTTTGCGACATACTTGATTTTTTAACGGCGAATACAAATGATTTACAAACGCAGTCGAGTTGAGGAAACGCCAAACTGAAAACGTACGTTCACGTATTCTTAATTGCAACCTCTCTTGCCTGGTATTACAGAGGAATGTACCGAACAATTGCGAGTATGTATGTTGAGCCAATTTCACCTAAAACATGAATATTATAGCTATTATAGAAATGATCTTCAGTAATACATCTTTTCTCAAAACTGTTTATATATTTACTAGATATGCTGATGACATTTGAAAACTACACTGAAATTGTAGGATTAATTGATGGACACAGTCGAGCCACTGGAGAAATACTGGACAACGTTCATTAGGATCGTCGCAGCCGATCATTTGACCACATCGATCCGCGAACTTGTGTCCAAAGTCTAACCATTCTCTCTCAACTAAAACTTGAAATCCCTAGAATAAAACGATAAATATAAAATGAGGATATTGTAAAAATTCAAATCATTTAGTCTAAATCTATTGACTTGTAAAAATATTGTATACCTCCATAGTACGATAATATGGATCGAGAAGTATCTGGGCTAATGCGACAATTTGGGGAGTTCTGTCCCAGCCGTCACTACAGTGCACTAATACTGGTCGACCGTCCCTCTCAATCGCGGACGCCACAGTGACCGCCGCCCGCAATAAACCCGACATATGTTGCAACCATCGCGTACCTTCCAGCAAGCTTAACCAGCTTTAAAATTAGATCAATAAAAAAGATTGAGGTAATCATAAATTCCAAGAATAGATGGCATATAAATTTAAAGTCTAAGAATATACTCACTTTGGTTGATCCGCGTCCGACGCGCAAAGCTGTCGCACGGCATGAAAGCTTTTCCGTATTGAATGAATATTCGGCAAATTCATAAATTGTATGTCACAACTTGGATAATACTCGGGACACTCGCAACCACCGCCGCGTGCCCGATTTGCTACAGCGGTTGTATACGATCTGGCATCGACAATTAAAACTTTCTATAAAACGAAAATTATTTATGTAAAACATGAAAAATAATTGTATATCCTTTATTAATCATTTGCTCTTTTCTTTTTATTTAAGGCTCCTGGATAGAAACTGCAGCCATCTTAAAACATGACGTCAGAAGCGAGAAATTTGGAGAAATTTTACGGTGACAATTCCTGCAAACTACTGCAAAATAAAGAAATATTTCAATAAAAACACACTACAGATCGTTTTAACATACTTGTAAAATGTGCAGAAAACTAAGATTACCAAGGAGTATACAACGTAGAAGATAGTGTCTATCTCTTTTCAGAGTTGTCAACACACGTGTGTTAGTGTGTTTGGTTATGTATGTGACTCGCTCTATATCATGTTTATTTTACATATAGTGTTTTTAAGAATAGTGTTCTGCACATTTTACAAGTCTGTTAAAATGATCTGTAGTGTTTTTATTGAAATATTTCGTTATTTTACAGTAATTTGCAGGAATTGTCACCGTAAAATTCTCACTTCTGACGTCACGTTTCAAGATGGCTGCAGTTACTATTCAGGCGCCTTAATTAATAATTATTAAAATTGTTTCTTGCTATGACAAATAAAAAATTTTTTCTTGCACTATACATTGAAGTAAATTAATTTTGGTCACATTTCAGTACACGTTTTATAATGTAGAAAATATATATTTTTATAAAATATAATTTTATAATGTAGAAAATTCAAAGACTTCTGTAATTTATATGTATTTATATCGTATCATAATCAATAAATTATTGTGAATATTGATCAATTATCGCAAGATCTATTTTCACTGAAAATGTAGGATACTGAATTATATACCTGCACTTATTACTGCAAAAAATAAAAAATAAAAAAATTAATTTTACACATTTTATTATTTGATATAATTGCAATGAAGAAAAGAGCTGTAAACATTTTAATTGAATTGATTAGTTAATTTCCTTACTTTGGCAGCACTTGGCATATCATCACCAACCTCGGAATATGTAACAGGTGAATCTACTATCGTTGATTCGCCTTTATCATAGCTACATGCATCCGCAAGAGCTTTTAGAAGATCTTCGTCCTCAGAACTCCTCCAACCGAGCCAACCAACTTCTGGTTGACTACTGCGAGCTATTACGGCGCCGTTATTCACATGTCTTAACATACATAATTGCAATGATAAGCTAGATAACATTTATTATATTATTGTATAAAATAGAAAGTAAAGACTATACCTCCAGACAATAGCAGGAATTCGCCTGGAACTTCGAAATTTGGCAACAAATTCGAGAGTTTCATCGGAAACGCAAGCAGGAACTAGAAGCTGTGGCGGATAGGATGGACACATCCGATAATCCTTATTTATTTGACTTATACGCCATGTACCATGCAAGTTAAATTTCAGTCGCTCGACCTAAAATATAATTTTATGTGGAGTACAAATTTAGAGTAAAATTTCTACAGTCACTCTGTCCAGCGAGAGAATGTCCTTGGTCTGCGCCTAGGCGAGCAAAGTGACACACAGAAAAATATGTACATACTACCTACAAGTAAATATACTTGTTCCAAGTTTTCCAAGTTCCAAGTTTAAGTCCAAGGTAAGTTTATATATCCGCAAATCTATCATAAAGTCATCATAAGCATCACATTTACTTAAATCATATTTTGGTCTTGTGATGGATATATCTTAAACTATTATTAAGAAAATATTCTTTGCTGAAGGAAACTATTATTTAAACAAAATGAAATAAGTAACTGCTCTGTAGAATATGTTTCTGTGTGCTTAATCTTGTATAAATGTCATGCTCAGTCTCGGGGCTATTATCTTATTGTCAGCTGAAAAAATTCAGCAGACAATAGAAAGAATCTCGGCATTTCAATGTTTCACATTACTACTAACAGAAAAACGCTAACACTCCTTACATGAAACTGAGCCGACTACTTTGAAAACACTGCAATGGTCGATATGCTATGTTATCTAATGCTTCTAGGATCCAATGCTACCCATTGTTGGCACTGGCAAGCTGTACGAGCAGTACTAAAGCGCGGAAGAGAGCTTTCCTGCACGAACCGAACGAGTTTTCATTCGAACAATACGAACCAAACGAAGATATTCTCTCGTTGGACGGAGTATATAAACATTTAAAAGACTTGTTCTGAATTTACTCACCTCTGAATTAAAAGTGGTAATATAAGAACTATTATCTTTCCCAAGCCTAGGGTAATCTTTGCCTTCTTCTATAGACCATGCGTAGTATGCAAACGCAAATATATCCTCTACACTTTTTCGTGGATAGGTTACTTTATGCAGTCGTTTGAACCATTCCAAACAGTGCTCATTTGTAGTAAATGCACAACTAAAATGTCAACATTTTTTATATTTTGGTACTTTCTTACGACTTTACATACATATATACAGGATGTCCCAACCACTGGGACCAAGTAGTGAGAAGGTAGAAGAGATCGAGATAAACAAAAATGTCCTCTACCATTCTGTGAAATTCGTAATAATTATTGAGTTATTAAATCTTAAAGTTAGACGAATGATAGCGCGCGGAGGGAAGCGCTCAAACCGCCCGAGCTACGCACGGCCCAATGGAACAAGTATTTGGCTGGCGGTGCGTGTCCAAGGAGGATAGCGCGCCATTGCCCATGGTTACATCATCGCTCCTTGGCCACGCACAATCAGCCAATTCTTGGTCCACTGGGCCGTGCATAGCTCGGGAGGCTCGAGCGCTTCTCCGCGTGCTATCATTCATCTGACTTTAACATTTAATAATTCGATAATTATCGCAAAGTGGTAAAGGACATTTTTGTTTATCTCAGACATTTTATTTATCCCCTTCTATTTCCTCACAAGCGTTGGTCTCAGTACTTTCGGATACTCTGTGTGCATGTGCGTGTGTGTATATGTATATCGCGCACACACACACACGCACGCAC
>JAJVSH010000358.1:67505-80360 GCA_021460005.1 Tetramorium alpestre | reverse complement strand
TGAAAAGGTAATTTTTTGTGATTTCACACATTTTGTAGTAATTATTATCTTTTTTGAGGCGTTGAAATGACGCGACAACAGACTTGTATAAGATCAAAGCTGCATGAGGTGTATACAGTGTCCGAGAAAAAGATCGCTCTGAGTCCGTATGATGACAAGCGGTATATCGTATCGGATTCGACCGATACTCTACCATGGGGGCATTATCAAATACCTCTATAAATATAACATTATACAGTATTAATGGAAAAGGTGTATTAATAAAAGATTTTTTATATATGCATTTTTTAATATTTTTTATACATTTTATAAACTCTGTAATACATGTAATGGATATTAATAAAAAAAATTTTTTTGTATCTCATATGTTTTTATATGTGAATAAACTTTATATGAAAAAAATTAAACCACATTGTCTTTATGTATCCAAGAGTTGTGTGATCCATCGAATCCCAGCCACTTCACGTAAATCTTGTCACCTCTCCTGCGCAATACCTTCTCCACGAGATACATGTTGGGATTAGCTACGCGATGCAACTCGTTTTCGTAAAACACTCCAGCGATAGATTTTCCGCGATAGTCCTCGATCAGGTAAGTCGCTGGATTGGTGTGCTGCACTTTAACGGTTTTAAACACTTCGGTGGTCCAATTTGGTATGTAACCTTTCCCGAAGACTGTCTTATACTTGCTCACGCGTACCGAATCGTCTACTTTGAACTTTGCCGGCCCTGCAATCTTTATCGCGCTGTAGTCAAGAGCCTTTCGGCGATCGCGGGCGTAACGTCGGCAGGTCGCATGCCGATCGTTCGATGTTTTCGCGCATTGTAATCTGATACGAGACGTGATAGCGCCGACCCATCTGTAGTTTCCATTTAGCGTAAACATCTTCCACATATCGTTCTTGAGCGTGCGATTGAATCGCTCGACGACCGATGCCTTCAAAACCGAATACGTGGAGTAATGATTTATGCCGTGTCTCTTTACGAGTCGTTGTACGTCGGCGTTGTAAAACTCCTTTCCCTGATCAGTCTGTAAATTTTTCGGGCATCTCTCTCGAATTATCTCAGCGATAGCTTTAGCCGTCTCGCTTCCGCCTTTGCTCTTGAGCGGCACGGCCCACACGTATTTACTCAACACATTGGTAACGATGAGTATGTAGTGGTAGCCTCTGAATGCATTTCGACGATATTTGCTTGTCACAGATCGTCGTATCCTCGAACTATGACATGGCTGCATTTCGATGATATTTGCTTGCCACAGGTCGTCGTATCCTCGAACTATGACACGTCTTCGTGGAAAATTTCTTCTCGCCGGAGCATGCAGTTCCTCGACGAGTCGTCGTCTCTCGGAACTGACATCATTTTTGGATTTCATGTTTCAGCATTTAAAGATTTGAGTCTTAAACTGCTTTTTGTAAATCTTGAGATATCCGTTTCGTTTTCGACTCGGTGCTAGCGATACGTCGTAACGCGTGCACGTCCTTCTCGAAAGTACGTTGTCAGCCTCTCGACAAATTCGTCTCAAAATTTTAACGCACTGTTCCACGTATAGTTTGTTAGCCGCGTCATCGTCAGTTTCCGGTTAAATTACGCGACGAATCTTGCGCGACTTTGCGTCAAAATCCGTACCGGCACGGCACAGAGCATTATGACGCATGTAACTTCTCACCAGTCCGCCGTCGATCGAATCATTTCTCTGTTCAAACAGTCCAAATTTATTGACGGGCATTTTTTCGATGCTAATGACATCGTTCGACTGATTCGCATCAACGATCAATTTATAATAATACCAGCCTCGCGAAGCTCCTCGATAATGGACATCTCGTTGTCGTGAGCGTTGTGGCCGGCTCGGCGTGAAGCGTCGAGTAAACGTAGACGATCCACCAGCTCGTTGGGATCGTCCCAGTGCACGTAATCAACCGCATTGTCGTTCAACGTCATAGCGCGANTGCGCTTACAAAAAACGATTGTTGTGCAGCCATATTAATAAGAAATATAGGAGATAATATAAAGCAAACAAATAAGTATTTTAATACAAATAATTATTTTAATACAAATATTTTAATATATTTTTACATATATTATCGCACGCACAACATAAATATTTAAATACTACATAAATATTTTATCGCACGCACGCACGCAGTGAGAGAGAGAGAGAGAAAGAGAGACTTAGGCAATTAAGATATTTATTTGGTATGAAAAATAAGTATTTTAACACATAATTATTTGAATACAAATAAATATTTAAATATAAATAAATTTTTTTTTAAATACTTGGCGCCGCCAAACCGAATAAATTACGCATAAATATCGTAATTGTCTAATCCTTTCTCTCTTAATGTGTTCGTGCGTGCGCAGATGTGTGTGTGTGTGTGTGTGTGTGTGTGTGTGTGTGTGTTTGCGCGCGTGCGCAAGTGTGTGTGTGTTTGTGTCTTTCGTTTTTTTTTCTACTGCGTTTGTATTATAAAATAAGGATTAGATTAGGAATTAGATTAAGTACAATATATATGTAAAGTTTTTGTTATCATAGTTGATAAGTTAGTATATAATTTAGTTTATAAAAAATGATTGTTAACATACTAAAGGAATTAAGATATTTATTCGGTTTGGCGGCGCTAAGTATTTAAACAAAAAAATTTATTTATATTTAAATATTTATTTGTATTCAAATAATTATGTGTTAAAATATTTATTTTTCATACCGAATAAATATCTTAATTGCCTAAATCTCTCTTTCTCTCTCTCTCTCACTGCGTGCGTGCGTGCGATAAAATATTTATGTAGTATTTAANTATTTATATGTTGTGCGTGCGATAATATATGTAAAAATATATTAAAATATTTGTATTAAAATAATTATTTGTATTAAAATACGTAGTTGTTTGCTTTATATTATCTCCTATATTTCTTATTAATATGGCTGCACAACAATCGTTTTTTGTAAGCGCACAGCAGCCTTCTATCGGCGCACAGCAGTCTTATATACCGTGGCACAGCAGCCAATATTTTAATATCAATAGGCGGTATTCATAATCTGATCTTATCTTTAAGATTATTTTGAGTTCATCNTGAAGCGTCGAGTAAACGTAGACGATCCACCAGCTCGTTGGGATCGTCCCAGTGCACGTAATCAACCGCATTGTCGTTCAACGTCATAGCGCGAGGCAATCCTTTTCCAGACTCGATCTTTAGCAATGGTGCGATTATATATCTGTACTTGTATCCTCTGTTACCCATTACTCGATCATTCGGGTCATGGTTGCGCCTATGCGCGCTCGACGCCAGCAGTATGTCCTTGTACTTTTGCTTATCTTCCTCCGTATAGACGTCGTCATCGGGCAATTTCTTAAATATCAATTCGTAAATACCGGGCGTACCGTATTACATCGTATTACGTGCCATCGATAAGTATATTGTCATTGCCGTCCACGTCAATGAGTTTATTACCGAGTTCCATCGTTGGTCAAACGAACACCGTATATTCTATCTCGAGCAATGCGGTCCATAGCATAGAAAGAGCTTCGATCGTCGTTCAGAATGACTCCAAAGTACCTTCGACCCAACGGGCCCATTTTATCGAGGAACGCATTTCGCTCCTTCGACATTTCCAGATGCTTTCGAACAGGCGTCACGAGCGAATCGTCCGTGGTCTCGAAAACATTCTCGCCGCTCTCGAGGAATCCGAGGGGCGATTGTACGATTGTCGCCATCGCGGTCGATTGTACGGCTGTCACCATCGTGGACTGTATCGGTGATATGTCCAGCGGAGGTTCAAATCGATATGATTTATGTGGCGTCGATGCGGCGTGATCTAACGATCGTTTTCTCTTTCTCAATACCGCATCCTTCTCGCGCTTCTGGATGGGTAACGGTTCGTTTTCATCATCGTCACGCGGCTCGTCTTTTATCGCGCCAGAATTTTTAACCATCTTTTGCAGAGGTTCGATAATTGGCTTGAGACGTGTCTTCACTGCGATATCGTTCTCGATTTTATCAGTCTTCAAGGCACGATGTTTTTTACGGATCGATTCACTCGTCTTCTCAATCTCCCTCGTGATTTTCTCGCGCTCGCGAGTATCGTTGCTCTCAGCCATGTTTTATCTCCACAAGGTATCGATGACGACTGATTGTTTTACGGTATCGCAAACACGTTAAATCCTTTTCGGTATCGCCCGTTCGTAAGCGAACTGTCCTTGTCNATCACTACGAATCCATACTCGTGCTGCCAACAGTCGCGACACAACGCACTGAAATCCTCGTACGACATGTCGGTGTTCACGTGATCGTTGTTTCAAATTGATACTGTTGGAACATCACATGGTTTTGCGTTAATTGTTTGAAAAAGACCACGCACCTATCAACCGTTTGTTCAGTTGGCCCCCTAGGATAACGACACGCGAGTTATGACGTTATTCGGGAGGGCTCGTTGGCTGCACACATCGGCGAGTCAGTCGCTCTAAGAACGCCGTCAAGCCGTGTGCGTGAATAGACTGATTCGCATGTGCTCCGCTATATTTCTTCTGATATAAGCATATCATTTTTGTTTCTATAGACTTTGATTTTTGTAATAGACTGTTCGTTGTGTGAACAATCCTTCTTTTTTGCGTCGATGTATTACTGTTAAAATACATTGCAATACTGTTCACGCATTAATCACGTTTTTTTCATTTCGGACTTCAATCTTACTCTGTTCCACAGAACTTGCTTTCCTTATCTCTAACAGGTACAATCCTGTTTGAACAAGATTAGCAGGTTCGCGTTATCGCGTATCAAGTGTTTGGATATTCTCGCATACGTCTGACAGAGATAGAAGCAGTCGACGTTTGAGTGTCGGCCCATCGAAAAGTACTCTCTCACAGTATCTTGCTTGTCGCACGTCATCGAAAACAAAAATCGAGTTTGCACATGCCTCGCTCATGACGTCACTGTTATTGGAAAACGTAAAGTAGCCGAGTTCGTCGATCGATGTCAGTAGTTTCTCCAGATATCGATACTTTGGCTGCTGCAGTGACTTCGAGTACACGTACACGTTCTCGAAACGTACGCCGTGCGGACTTTCAAGCAAACTTATCAATACATTTGTCTTGCCGCAATTTGAGGNATTATTTGTATTAAAATACTTATTTGTTTGCTTTATATTATCTTCTATATTTCTTATTGATATGGCCGCACAACAACCATTTTTTGCAAGCGCACAGCAGCCTTCTATCGGCGCACAGCAGCCAATATTTTAATATCAATAGGTAGTATTCATAGTTTGATCTTATCTTAAGATTATTTTGAGTTCATCTTCAAATGCTTCGTAATTAATGAAATAATTAGTATCTGAAGATAAACTCAAGACAATTTTATATATAAGATCAGACTATGAACATTAGCCAAATCCTACTAGTGAAGAAATAGGTGTTTTAGTTTAGCCATTTTTATAGTTAGAGCGCATTTTCTTGATATCACATTTTTTGTAGGAAAAGTAAATTTCTTTTTTTGTATATAAGATTAGACAAGGAATACTGTGAATACTGGCCAAATCGTACTAATGAAGAAATAGGTGTTTTAGTTTATGTAACTATCCATTTTTATAGTTGGAGCGCACTTTTTGTTAAGATTTCACACATTTTGTAGTAATTATTATCTTTTTTGAGGCGTAATTTTGTACAAGAATTGTTTTTTTAGACATAATATGATACTCGAAAGCACTCGAGTGAAGTTCCTAAATGTTACTTTTCGAGCAATCGGTGATTTACTAGAGGCCTATACTCGAATTCGTACGAAAAATTTACGCATATACGAAAACGACGCTGGCGACGCTGCGCGATTACTGATTTGTTTATATCTTTTAAGGCCGCGACACAGACTTTTGCATAACGCATAAAGTTAATGGCCCGTCTACAATGGCCGTAGCAGTAAGATCGTAAACAAATGGTCCAATGACAGTCAAAAATTTATAAGAAAACTTGATTGTGGTTGGTCGATTTGCTTATGATCTTACTGCTATGGCCATTGTAGACAATCCTTAAGGGCCGTGGCACATAAAAAAACTTAAGCAGTATAACTTAACTCTTTTAGGACGGGAAAGCCATTATTTTTTCTGAACTTTCAACGCTATATCTTTTAATGTAATTGGCCTGGAAAAAATTCCGCAAATAACATTTCCGAAAGTTTGAAGCCTTCTCTTTCAGATGCCGTCATTAGAATTGACCNATGAAGCGATATAAAAAAGTTATAGCCCATTTTTCCAAAAAAGCGCCGGATTTTTCGCGATTTTTTTTTTAAATCTCAAATTTTGAATTCGAAAACGTCTTGCTAGAATAACGTAACCATGATTAAAGATGTCANGGATATCTGCTCTAACAAACCCCGTTGGGCGTTTTCGAAAATTCAATATGGCGACTTCAAGATAGCGGCTTAAATTTAAAAAACCGATATTTTTCCGATTTTTTCATTCTAATCTCATTAAATCTTCCTCAAACTCACTTTAAATACATAAATTCTATATCCAACATGCGTAGAAATC
The DNA here is from genome assembly GCA_021460005.1 of Tetramorium alpestre. Taxonomy (NCBI): domain Eukaryota; kingdom Metazoa; phylum Arthropoda; class Insecta; order Hymenoptera; family Formicidae; genus Tetramorium; species Tetramorium alpestre. The sequence continues at coordinate 73,844 of JAJVSH010000358.1, read as the reverse complement.
ATAAAAATATATAGTCTATATGAAAAAAAGTCTTATTCCTCAGAAAACGCGAAAAGTGCCTGTTTTCTCAAAGCTGCGAATTCAATAGTAAATGTATAATGTCAGTATTCTCTTATGTCTAAATGTTGATTTCCTTATGCACTATGTTATTTGTATTAAAATACTTATTTGTTTGCTTTATATTATCTCCTATATTTCTTATTTATATGGCCGCACAACAACCATTTGTGCATTAAGTGCATATGCTTATGCACTTATGCAAGTTTGTCTGGATTGATCCTATGGGCGCACACAAANTTGCACAGCCGCATATGCATAAAATTGTCTGGACCAATGAGCATTAAGCATAAATCAATATGGCGACTTTATGCTTAACATTCATTGGTCCAGACAGTCTTGTAAGATGCAAAAGTCTATTGGCTCCTCCATACAAGACTAGAGAGACTAGTCTCTCTAGAAGGGAGAGACTGGCATACGGAGGTAGGAATATCAGGAGGGAGCATAAGATATTTTTCTAGACGAGGGGAGTATAAACTGAGAGGTAAGGAGAAATCGGTCGACGGTCATATTGGTCAATCTCTGAAATTCAGAGATTATCTTTCTCCTTTCAATATGGTCGCCATCTTGAGTGATCAACCTTCGTCCCACGTCTCATGCTTTACCCCCGCGCATTTATGCTTCCTCCAGATATTCCTACCTCCATGGACTGACATAAGTTCTAGTTGGATAAAAAATGGCGGACTTAAAACCGATAATCATAATTCCGTTCTTATTTCAATAAATTCCAATAAAAGAGTGAAACTGTGAAAAATGAGCAGATTTACTAGGATAATTTCATTGATTAACATCTAGTAAATTTGCTCACTTTTCATATTTTTTTTACCCTTTAAGATATATAATTGATCTCCAGAGTTCAGATAGGTGTGTATCGAATAACGAGCATAATTTCTATCGATATACCAAAATATCGGTATTAAAATTATTGATGTTTTATATCGATATTTAATTTAATTATATCGATATTTAACAATATCGATACTGTATCGCCCAACCCTAATTCTAAAACATAATATTTTCAAAATATACATATATAATAGGGGAAAGTGATCTAAATCGGCCACCATTTCATTTTTTGACCATATTTCAACTTAATGAATACTAATTGCTAAAATATGTATACTCTTTGAAAGTCTAAACACTTATGCAACTTTTTGTGGAAGACACCATGGATCCTCTGTTATCCATATTTAATAATGGCNGATATAAGCATATCATTTTTGTTTCTATAGACTTTGATTTTTGTAATAGACTGTTCGTTGTGTGAACAATCCTTCTTTTTTGCGTCGATGTATTAATGTTAAAATACATTGCAATACTGTTCACGCATTCATCACGTGTTTTCGGACTTCAACCTTACTCCGTTCCACGTTGCTCTCCCTATCTCTAACAGGTTATGGGCCCAGGAAGGAGTATTAAAGAAAGTGTACCTTGTTGAAGTGAATAACATAATAAAATTAATAACGACTCTTTCTTGTGCGTTATAAAGACTTTACGTATTTTGAACAATTTCTTTGAATATTGTGATCACGTAAACGTTGAACAAAAACAGCATGGCGAAATTCGACGAGCTCGAATTGGTTGAGAAGCTGACCGATGTTGAAGATTATCAAGTTTGTCAGTTCAGAATAACCGTAATATTAAAGGCAAACAGCTTGTTTCAAAACGCAACCGAGAATACAAGCGATGAACTCCGCACGCTTGAGTGGAAGAAAAAGAATGCACAAGCTCAGAAAGTAATAGTCACGACAGTTGACAAAGGACCGTTGATGTATATCATTAATTGCAGCACCGCATATGATATGTGGACCAAATTAAAAAACATTTATCAAAGAGATTCGGAGCAACAAGAATGTAATCTGTTACAGGAATTCTTTAGTTACGTCTTTGTAAAAAAACGTAGACATAGCGACTCACATTTTGAAATTACAGAATATAGCGCACAGATTAAAAACGTTGAATGCTGATATTACTGAGAATATGATTGTCTCTAAAATTCTTGCTGCGTTGCCAGAAAATTATAAGCATTTCAGAAGTGCGTGGGACTCTACTAGCTCAGAAAAGAAAACGGTAGAAAACTTGACGGCGAGGCTTTTGCAAGAGGAAGCTAGAGGAAATGAAGAAAAGGAAACACCGGTGGCGTTTAAAACCCAAGATAAGAAATGTTTCAAATGTAATAAGGTAGGCCACATGTCTAAAGATTGCAGATCAAAAAACCAATCGAGAATTAAAAAATGTTTTTCATGCAATAAAACCGGGCATTTTTCGACAAATTGTCCTACGAAATCAAATCAAAATAATTGCTTCATTTGTAAGAAAACGAATCACACGGATAAGGATTGTTTCTTTCGTAAAAAAGAGGATAAAGTATGCTTCTTAGTAAAAGAAAAAGTTCATTCATCGCAGTGGATTGTAGATTCGGGGAGTACATCTCATATGGTGAATGATAAAACCTTGTTCGAGACTATCGAGAAGATAAGCACAAAAGTCGGAATAGCGAAAAATAATGAGTCTATGTGCGGATATAAAGTTGGGACTGTTGAACTACAAAGATGCATATTAAAAAATGTAATATATGTGCCTGATTTAATTGCCAACCTGATTTCAGTTAGTGCGATAACGAACCAGGGAGTAGAAGTGACCTTTACGAAAAATGAAGTACTGATAAAACAGGACGGAAAGATACAATTAAGTGGTTTGAAAAACAAATGGTTTATACGAAGTTGTGTTGCAAAAAGAATCGACGAGGTCGTACCTAGCAAATAAGAAGCAAAACATGAAACTATGGCATTGGAGACTAGGGCATTTAAAATCGGCAAATATGAAGAAGCTAATGAAAATATCAACAGGGATGAATTTGTGTGCCGAAGATATGGGAATAACAGAAGAATTTTGTGATGTCTGCTTGAGATCAAAACACGTAAGAACGCCGAGAGTAGTAAAAATTCGCTGTGACAATGGAAAGAAATATGCGAACGAAAATTTACAAACCTGGTATGATAATAAAGGGATTGAGATTGACTACACGGTACCCTATGCACCACAGCTAAATGGAAAAGCAGAACGCTAAACTGTAGCTTGATGGAGAAGGCAAAGTCGTTGATTTTTGGCTCCAAATTGAACAAAAACATGTGGGGCGAATCGGTCTACATGGCTGTATATTTACGGAATAGATCACCATCGAAGACAATTGAAACTACGCCATTCGAAGAGTTGAAAGGAGAAAAACCTAACTTGAGTCGAATTCGTGTTTTCGGATGCGAAGCATATGCTAAAATACGAAAATCACTTAAGAAACTTGATGAAAGAAGCAAGAGACATCTCTTCGTGGGGTTCGCGCTGTTAGGTTATCGTCTTTGGGATCAATAAAACAACGGATCATAATTGCTAGAGATGTGTGTTTCAACGAAAACAGTTTTGATTCATCAACGAAAAAACTTGGTTGACTTGATAAAGAATCTTTCGGACGAAGAAGACATACAAGATACAGAAGAGAAAATAGAAGGCGAAGAAGATAATATGAAGGACGACTCACTTGATATTGAAAGAGAAGATGCCTTCGATTCTGCTAAGGAGAGTGTTGAAGACTCTAATGAACGAGAAAACGGACGTGCATTAACTCCAGAAAAATTAAGAAGATCACAAAGGAACAGAGTTCCCCCTTGCATGTACACTGATTTTGCTTTTCTAACTTATTACGAAGCAGTTACAGGTCCTGACAGGCAACGTTGGTCGACGGCAATTCAGGAAGAAAAAGATGCGCTGGTTAAAAACAAAACCTGGACACTTGTGAACACCGACAAAGTGCAAGGGATCAAATCATTGACGAGTCGATGGATATGTAAAGTAAAGGACAACGGAAAATATAAGGCTGGTCATTCGAATGTGCGAACAAAGATACGGTATAAATTAAATGAAACGTTTAGTCCTGTAGTAGCTCAAATTCACTAAGAATCTTGTTTGCATTGGCGGCGGATAACGCCACTCAGATAATGTCTTTTGATGTAAAAACTGCTTTTCTCTATGGTAACTTGAAAGAGAACATTTACATGTATCCACCTGACGGTTTCAATTATAAAAATAAATTGTGCAAATTAACCAAATCATTGTACGGTTTAAAACAAGCATCGTCAAACTGGAACGAGGGTCTCATATTTTTTAAAACAAAATAATTCAGTACAATTAAAGACTGATCAATGTATATTTAAACATAAGAAAGGCAGTTTGAACTTTTTCCCTACGTATATTATAAGAAAGGCAGTTTGAGCTTTTATCTACGTATATTAGTAATATACGTAGATGACGGAATATTAATAGGTAAAGACGTAAAGGAAATGAATAACTCATTACGAGTTTAGAAAACAAATTTGAAATTAAAGTAAAAAGGAATCCAAAAACGTTTTTAGGCATGGAAATCGAAAAAACAAAAACAAACTTAAAACTTAGTCAAGTATCATTTGCAAAACAAATAATACAGAGATTCGGCATGAAAGATGCGAAAATTGCGAGCCCTCCCGTAGTAAAACATGATGACAATGAAACGAATGTCCTAAACACAATTTTTCCGTATAGAGAAGCCGTAGGCAATCTGTTGTATTTAACGAATAAAACGCGTCCTGACTTGGCGTACGCTGTTAATTTAGCAAGTAGGCGACAGAGAAACCGACAAACAACGATGTATTAACTGTAAAACGAATTATTAGATTTTTGAAAGGTACTTTAAACACAGGAATAGAATTCTGTAATAATGCGGGAAATCATAAAGTCGTTGCGTTTTGTGACTCAGATTTTGCCGGAGATGTTGAATCCAGAAAAAGTACGACGGGATATGTTGTATTTTTTTCAGGAGGCCTATCGTTTGGGGCTCCAAAAGGCAGCCCACGATAGCTCTCTCCAGTACAGAGGCAAAATATATAGCTGCATCGGAATGTTGTAAAGAGTTGTTACACATTGATTCATTGTTTAAAGAGATTCTAGGCAAGTCGTTGTCGATAACGCTAAAATTAGACAACCAAAGTGCCATGCGTTTAATAAAAAACGGAATTACAAATAAGCGTTCTAAGCATATCGATGTGCGATATAGATTCGTACATGAAATGTACAAAACTAAACTGATAATATAGAATATAGAGATAATATAGAATATTGTCCGTCGAATATGCAACAAGCAGATGCATTGACGAAACCATTAGGAAAAGTAAGATTCAACGAATTAAATAAAAATTTAGTATCTTAAGGATGTGCGCGTTCCTTTTTGCAAAAATTATGGGGGTGTGTGGTTTGGAGCATCACATGATTTTGCATTAATTGTTTGAAAAAGACCGCGCACCTATCAACCGTTTGTTCAGTTGGCCCTCTAGGATATCGACACGCGAGTTACGACGTTATTCGGGAGGGCTCGTTGGCTGCACATATCGGTGAGTCAGTCGCTCTAAGAACGCCGTCAAGCCGTGTGCGTGAATAGACTGATTCGCACGTGCTCCGCTATATTTCTTCTGATATAAGCATATCATTTTTGTTTCTATAGACTTTGATTTTTGTAATAGACTGTTCGTTGTGTGAACAATCCTTCTTTTTTGCGTCGATGTATTACTGTTAAAATACATTGCAATACTGTTCACGCATTAATCACGTTTTTTTCATTTCGGACTTCAATCTTACTCTGTTCCACAGAACTTGCTTTCCTTATCTCTAACAGGTACAATCCTGTTTGAACAAGATTAGCAGGTTCGCGTTATCGCGTATCAAGTGTTTGGATATTCTCGCATACGTCTGACAGAGATAGAAGCAGTCGACGTTTGAGTGTCGGCCCATCGAAAAGTACTCTCTCACAGTATCTTGCTTGTCGCACGTCATCGAAAACAAAAATCGAGTTTGCACATGCCTCGCTCATGACGTCACTGTTATTGGAAAACGTAAAGTAGCCGAGTTCGTCGATCGATGTCAGTAGCTCCTCCAGATATCGATACTTTGACTGCTGCAGCGACTTTGAGTACACGTACATGTTCTCGAAACGCACGCCGTGCGGACTTTCAAGCAAACTTATCAATACATTTGTCTTGCCGCAATTTGAGGGGCAGATGATCGCGCGTATAGTGGTCGCGTCGTGCTTTCGCATTTTCCACTCCTCTGTTCCCCCATCTTCCACAGTTTGTCGTCGCAGTTTGTGACGCGTATCGTCACCGGTTGCCGCACGAATTTCATTTCTCTTTGCGCTTCCGAGTAGAGAGGACGCGCCTATTTATACCCGCGCGGAACCGCGAATCGCTCAGAAATGTTTCT
>JAJVSH010000358.1:33301-45881 GCA_021460005.1 Tetramorium alpestre | reverse complement strand
ATATGCGGCAGACGTTGCAGATGCAGGTCCCTCCTCGTCTGATAACGCACAATAATAATGTCTAAAAGATAATACATTATCTTTTGGACATTATTATACATATTAGGGGGAGTCCAGGAGAATTGAACCACGTTTTACTTAAATGTTCATAATATTTAGTATAATTAATATATAGATTTTTTTATTCATGTCAAAGTAAAGCCTTATTATATGGCTACAATTTGTGGATTTTGAAATTTCAATAAATTTATAAATGTTAATATTATATAATATACAACAGAATGAAAGATCAACGGCGATGACGCGAAACATAAATATTGGTCGATGATTGACAATTCGTAATATATATAAATACAATATATCATATAAATACAATATATCATACAATATACAACTTAATTATATATATACATACACAACAAGAAAAATTATTTCTCTTGTGTGTAATAATATTATTTTATATGCCAAGGGTATAAGAATGTTCAAAGATAAGCAAGCGAAAGATTTAGCTTGGCAATCTATTGGTGCTACGTTAGATCCTCCTTGTGCAGGTAAGAAATTGTAATTAATTTAATGTATCTTAAGCATATACATTTATTAATGCTATAATAATATACTATAAATATTATAAATAATATACTTTGCTTATTAATTTATATTTATTATTTTTTTGGAGATGTAGTTGCTAAAAGATTTAAGCATTTAAGAGACACGTTCCAAAAAGAAAAGAAAAAAATTCTTTCTAGTATTCCTTCATCAGGAGCTGGTGTACAAGATGGAGATATCAATCCTCATGGGAATATTATAATGACTTGTTGTTCTTTTCAGAACACATAAATAGTAGAAAGTAGGTAATCTTTATATTTCTGTTTAAAGTTCTCCAAATTCTTCAATTCTCCGTTTTATTTTTACAGAATTATAAATAATTATGTTTTGCATCTCCCTCTCTATTTTCCGAAACTCAATCAGATCAGATGAGAATCAATTAAATGTAAACATATTAAAAAGAAAAGCAAGTCAGTCGCTTGAAGAAGAAATACAAGATGCAAGCATTGTGTACGAGGATGTTGCACTGTTTCCATTCGAAGCATGTCCTCAAGTGATGAGTCTAGTAAGAAATTTTATGTTTATTGTTTTATATATATATATATATATATATTTGTATATCTATTGTATATACATGTATGATTGTATGATGTTTTCAGTACATAGCAGCGAGCCTAGCACTTGTGAATCTTCAATGCAACAATCGACAAGTGAAAAAACTATGACTATTCGAGGGAAAGCGATACAAACAATGTTGGAGACTAAACGACCAAATTCAGATGTGAAAAAGAAGGATAAAAATGAAGATATTTTAAAAAATTGCAATTATCGACGAGTGCAGCTGAAGTTGCAGCAAAAATTACTCGTCCTGCAGAAACTGTAATTCAGAGTAATACAGAAGAATTACAGTTTCTGCAATATTTACTAAAGCACGTGCCAGAGGACAAGAAACTTCTGTGTATTTCAGACTTTTGTCGAATTGCTGAAATACACAGAAAAGGTGCAAGTCCTAATATAACAGAAATGTAAAAGAAATATTGTAACATATTGTTTGCAAATTTTTTATTTTATATGTTTTCGTGTCATTAAATACTTTGTTTTATTAAATATATTTTTATTTTAAGTTTAAATTCGTTTTAAGTTTATTTTAAGTTCATTTTAAGTTCGCTGTTTAAGTTGTTCATTTTAAATTGTTATTACTATGTGGTTCATAATAAAAGTTTCATGTTATAACAAAAGTTTCAAATTTTATTTCAATTGCGAATAATACAATAAATTATAAGTGCGTGCGTGTGTGCGTGTGCGCGTGTATGTGTGTGTGTGTGTGTGTGTGTGCGTGAAAAACAAAGACAATGGTGGATCCGATAGATAAATCGAACCCGGAGAACAAAAGGACATTACAACACAATATTCGCGTATATCAAGAATTATGACCCTGAAGAATTTTACGAATTTGTCCGTATGTGGTCATCAAAATTCAAACAGTTAGCAATCAAGCCTCTAAATGCAGATCTGTACTGCCAAGGAGCTTCTTGTTCACCGAGTGGAGACACAAAATAATCTCGTAATATGTTACGCTGTTGTGTTGCATTTATACGAGCGTTATTAGCACCTATTCGAGTTAAATCTCTAAAAATATTTAATCCTATCTGATTACGCCATGTATCTACAATTTCTTCATGGTCAGGAGTGTCATGATTAATTAAATCCAGTGGGCAATACGATCTTGCATTTGGTATTACTTGTTGCTCCTCTGCAGTCATAATATAATTATGCAAGCAAACTATTGCTTTCACTATATTTACAACGTTGTCAGGAGAGCAACATAAAGTTCTTGTTAAAATTTGCCAACGAGAAACTAATATTTCAAATGCATTTTCTATTACTCTTCTGGCTCTGGATAGGCGATAATTGAATATTCTTTCTGCATCTCCCAAATCTTTTCTGTTGTACGGTCGTAACAAATATATTTTTAATGGAAACGCTTCATCTCCTACAAATACATGATGCATCGGAATATTTGTTGTGGTAAATTTTTTGGTGGAGGAAGATCGATATATCCTCGTTCAAGATCCGCTCCAAATTGGGACCTACTCCACACACCACCATCTCTAATAGAGTCTAGCAATAAAATGAACCGAAAATAAAGTGAAGAATTACCCAGCATTTAATTGAAAGAAATCCCTACATACCGTATTGGCCAATGTCAACCCACGTAAATTTGCAATGAGCATCACAAGTTGCCATAAGAACAATACTAAAATATTGTTTGTAATTGAAGCATTCTGATCCAGAGTTTGGAGGACAACGTATTTTTATGTGCTTCCCAACTACTGCTCCAACACAGTTGGGAAATTGCCACTTCACATAAAAATCTTCAGCTACTTTGGCCCATTGCTCTTGATTTTTTCCGCGAGATATGTTGGATGAAGTGCGGCCCATATTGCTTCACATACTTCTGGAATAATTTTATATGCTGTAGATCTTCCTATCCGATAATTCCATGACTGTGTTCGCACAGCATTCCCATGAACAAGATAACTATATAAAAATTGCATTTGTAATACATAATGTAATACATAAAATTTTGTGAAACATAAAAATATTTACGATAATGTTAAGGCAAGACGTAAACCAGCAGGTAAAGATTTTCTTATGCAATTATTAGCATTTGGAAGGAATAGTGATACGAGTTCCAGTAACTGTTCAAATTTTTGTGGCTACATACGGGTGAATTCATAAAATTCTTCATGGTCATAATTTTTCATATATTCGAATATTGTGTCGTAACGTCCTTCTGTTCACCGGATTCGATTTATTGGTCGGATCCACCATCGTCTTTGTTTTTTTTTTACTAGAAGCTGACACAAACTTAATGCTGTTGTATTTAATGTTAAAAATAAGAATAACAGCAAATTATTTTGATCTTGACACCTTTGATCCATTTCAAATATTTTTGACAGCAATTAATAATGAATATTATTGAACGAGATATGTCGATTCAATTGAATTTGTTTTGATCACGTGGTGCCCTATGGTGAGTGGAGCTCAATTGCCATGTCATTAATTAACTAATTTAAATAATAATAATAAAATAATAAAAAAATAAAATTTCGTAATTAGTTATTTTTAACTAGTTATTTACTTTAAAAAGTTATTTTTTCGTAATTAATTATTTGTAGTATAAATTACAACGAAAAAACATTGAATCATTGTGGTCAAACGGGACCTCCCAGTAAATGTAAACATTCGAATCGCGACGTCATTTGCGTCGTGCGAATACGTTTTATTTGCGTCTGCGATCTGCGTTTGCGAACTGCGTTTGCCGTGCTGCGTCTTATGTAGACGGGCCTTAACGGGAGTGAGAGAGAACGTGAACAAGTGGAGCAGGGATATCGAGATAATAAAATTTTTAAAATTATATAAACAAAAATCATGGTGGAGTCACTCGTCTTCGTTTTGGGATGCCTATGGCAGTTCCAAACTGATCGAGCAAGATGAATAGTTCGAAAATATTGAACCATATTCGGATTAATTATCCAGCAACAAGGGTAAGTAAAAAGTTATTGTATATCAAAATTGTATAAAATAAATGTATGTATAAAACATAATCATTATTTTTTTTAATAGTGGATCATGGTGGACAGATTGTCTTCCTGCTCAATTACTGTTCTAAAAGGCCTAAGTATCCGTTTCGTTGAGCCTGAGGTATGTATTTTTTTTTTAAATGTATAAAATATATAGTTGTAAAAAATAATTTAATAAAAATTTTTTTTCAAAAAATTAATCTACGAGATGTAAGGATTGAAAGTTTCAGCAATCATCGACACAACCAATACATACGTAATGAGCGACTGGGTGATCGTTGGATCAATGACTCCTTACAGGAGTCGACAACTGAAGATTTTTTCGACCTGAGGCGGTTATTTGATTGCGAGAACGAATTCACGAATGTGAGGGAAGAGGAGGAGGATGAGGAAGAGTGGGTGAGACAACAATGACAATATGAAGTGGAGGCTGAATGGCATCGCCAGGCTCTTGAGAGGAGGAGGGGGGATAGAGGGAGACGACCCGGATGTAGCGGAATGGCGAGAGAGATTGAGACAATGGGAGGAGCAGGAAGCACTATGGGAGTTGGGTGCTTGAGCGGGCCGAATGACATCGAGGGTGGCTTGAGCGGCAGCGGGAGGAGAGGCGGTTCCAGGAGGAAATGGACTGAACAATAATTATAACTATATTTTTTATAACATCAATTATTTTTCACATTATATTTTTTTATATTAATGATTGTATCTTTTTGCTTTCTTTTTACATTATATTACTTTTTTTATTACATCGTTTCTATATTCTTTCTCCTTTCCTATCCCTGTTCCAAAAAGAGCGGGTGGAGACGCGAGTGTGCGAGGGGGATGGATGCGCGGGCGAGCGAACGTTAGGGTAAGCGGGCGAGTGAGAGAGAGCGCGAAGATGGTGACGCGTTGATAGACTCGAGAGAGAGAGAGCAAAGAGCGTAGGACGCGCGTTCCCCCTCCACCATGAATAGCGATGCATGCTTCCCTTTCCATGAAATACAACACTGTATTAAAAAAATAATGCGTTAATTATAAAATGTATAAAACGATTTATTTTAACTTCACATTTTTATACTGCTACATAGATTTTAAAAATTTAAGCAGTGACGCTAGACTGCTGTCGGTAACTCGATCCAGCGACGTATCAATCGCGCAAGGAATCGATAGGGGCCTGATAGTCCGACGGTGGCATCGTCTTCTACAAAGAAAAAAATACTTGAAAAATTTTTTTCCTTATATTCGCTACGTACATAAATAAAAGAAATACATACCATATTATTTTGACGACGATGGTTTATCCCTTGAAAATTTATCCTTTATTGTTTGCCGACGAAAGCGACGAGGACACCAATGACAACGAGAGTCATGCCGAATAATAAGGAGAGAGGAGTAAAACGCCCAAAGACAAAAGCACGATGGGAAAGCCGAATCATTCTAGCACCGACCAGCTATGGAGCGAAACATACTTCGCGAAATAGAGGAATTCCTGGGCGCAGAGGATGGGCTACGATCCGGCAGAGCCGGCTATCCATCCCGGATGGACACGAAAATTTCGCGCAGTCAGGTTGTGACCGTACATCACGAATACTTTTATAAATTATAGCGTAATTAATTGATAAGTCAATAAGACTTACGGTCGCCACTCGTTTTGACCCATAAACGAGAAGGGGATGTGTTTCCACATCTTCAGCACCGCGTAAGGCCGGATACTTATATCGTCGTAGAACTCCTCGAGTAATGTGACTTCTCCGTCCTGGTAAAGGTAGGTTGCGAAATAACGAGCACAAGCAATGTTCGGTAGTTCAAAAGATCTATATATTTGACCTCTTGTTCGTGTATGAATAATAGTAAACTACCGAGTACACATATATATATCGCCTGTCTCTCACACACCCACTAATTCTATCAATGGTTTGTTCCAGAGAAGCGCCAACAGCAAAATCAGAAGCGTTACAAGAAAGAATGAGAGGAACACTGGGAGCGGGATGAGACAAGGTAGCAGTCTTTGAAAGCTCAAGCTTACAAAAGCATTTTCAGCCTCAGGAGTTCAGGCAATCTTCTATCACGCTTCTTGCTATCCTTCAAATAATCAGTTAAAATAGCTTGATGTGAAGCAGCATTTTTCAAACATTGACGATAGAAATTGATGATTCCTAAACATCTTCTTAAATCGTGTAAAGTTTTAGGTAATCCATAATAGCTTTTTGTAATCCATAATAGCTTTGACTTTTTCTGTTGAAGATTTGATACCATTACTGGAAACTAAATATTCAAGGAAAGAAACTTCAGTTCGGCCAAAAAGACATTTAGAGAGGTTAATGGTCATGCCAAATTGTTTAAGGCGTGCAAAAAGAGTATGAAGATGTTTAGCATGCTCTTCTTCATTAACAGAAACAATCAGGATGTCATCTAAATAACAAAAGCAGAAATCCAGACCAGACAAGATAATATTCATGAAACGTTGAAAAGTTTGAACAGCATTACAGAGGCCAAAAGGCATTACAACAAATAAGCCAAAAGGAGTAGTTACAGCAGTTTTAGGAATATCCTCTTCAGCTACAGGCACTTGATAGTAAGCCTTAACTAAATCAATCTTGGAAAATATGTACTTGCCGTGTAATCCCGAAGTAAAATCTTGAATATGCGGTAAAGGATATCGATCTGGAATAGTAACTGCATTCAGTGCACGATAATCACCGCAAAATCTCCAAGTATTATCAGATTTCTTGCTCAACCAAATTAATATAAATCTTAAAACCAATAAAATCTTAAAACAATTAAATTAAAATCTTCCCGAGCAAATTTTAATTTCTCTGGTGACAATCTGCGAGCGACGGGAGATCCTTTGGTAACTACATGGTGTTCCACTTGATGAATCTTGTTGCTTGAAATGGCAGCAAAACGAGTTAATTCTGGATATTTAGCAAGGATCTTAAGATAAAATGAGTCAGGAGAAGTGGTACAAACCGACAAATGGTAGACATTTGATAGTTTCCCTTTATGAAAAAGTCCGGTAACACTGTCAAGAAGTCTTTTATTTTTAATGTCAACCAAAATTCTATAATGACTAAGAAAATCAGCACCCAAAATGGGTCGTTGCACATCCGCAATGCAAAATTTCTACTTGAAATCACGGTGTAAACCAAGATTTAAAGCTAACGTTTTTGAACCGTAGGTATTGATCTTGGAACCGTTTGCCGCAAAAAGCTTGAATCTTGAAGAAATCTTGAAGAAGGTTGACAATAAGAAACTAACCTTCTAGGCACAAGTGACGTCAGTATCCGTATCAACAAGAAAATAAATTTTTGAGGCTTTGTCTGAAACAATGAGGCGATTACAGGGTAAACCGTTGCTATCCGCCTCTGCATTCAATAGTGAGGCTAGTTTTCCGATTTCTGCGTGAAAGACTTAGACATCGCGCAAGGTATAGTACACTTCCTAGCATTCTCACCAAATCATTTATGATAAAAACAAGTTTGAACTTCATTTTTATCAGATTTATTTATCATTCTTGTTCTTTCAAGCTCTGTTGCGAGAAGACGATCTAAATCTTTTGTTCGCGATTAAATCTAGATTTTGACCGATTTCACGTACGATTAACCTCCAACGCGACAATTCTTCGTTCTAAATCAGCGAAACTGGAATTTGATTCGGAAGATGTAACAACAGTCGCTATTTGAAGTCCGGTGTCTCGATCAATAATTTTATCGGCTAATTCAGCAAGTTCCGATAACGGGCATTTATCTACCACCGCTAAAGGAGCTTGTATTTTATGAGGTAATCTTTGCAACCAGACGGAATGTAAAACGTTTTCGGAAATAGTTCCACCAGCCAATTGCTTAAGTTCGCGAAGTAATTCCGACGGTTTCTTGTCATTTAATTCGATTCTGGCTAATAATTGACGAAGTCTTTTTTCTTCGGAATCCGTGAAACGATTAATAAGCATATCTTTTAAACATTTGTATTTTTCTTTTTCAGGCGGTTTCTCGATAACTTCTGAAACGGAAACGAGAGCTTTCTCATCAAGATGACGAGCCAGAGACTTTTCGGGACAGTTTCCGCGGACGCGCGTCATACATAATTACGTTACAACAGCGTAACGTGCGATACGAGCACGCGAGTGTGCGTCGTGACGATAAGAGCGTCTTATCGTTATTATACGATACTAACGAGTGCCTATTGCCTTTTTCTCCAAAAAATTAAGTGGTTCTCAACGAAATTACAGCACTTATGACCGTGAGCTTCTTAATATTTATTTGGCTATCAAACATTTTAGATATTTGCTCGAAGGTAGAGAATTGATTATCCGCACTGATCACAAACCTTTTATTTATGCTTTTCGTCAGAAGTTGGATAAAGCTTTTCCTAGACAGATCCGTCAACTTGATTTTATTGCTCAATTTTCCTGAGCAATAAAACTAATGTTGAACGCATTCCTAGTAAAGATAATGTTGTTGTTGATTCACTTTCCAGAATAGAAGCTATCACAATGCCTGTTATTATCTCACTTGAAGACCTTGCTACTTTTCAAAAAGATGAATTAAAATCTCTTTTTAACAATTCTTCTCTCAAGTTACAGGAATTTACACTTACTGGCTCAACTTCTCCTATTTTATGTGATTGTTCTACTGCTAATATTCGTCCTTACGTTTCTCAACTTCAAAGAAAAATATTTGATGTTGTTCATGGTATGGCTCATCTAAGTGGTCGTGCTACCTGCAAGATGATTCAACAAAAATTTATTTGGCCAACCATGAAAAAGGATATTAAGGAATAGTCTAGAACTTGTCTCTCATGTCAACGTGTTTGGTATGTCAAGATTTCAAGACATACCAAAATCTTACTTTCCCGGATTCCTGTTCCTGATCAATGTTTCCAGCATATTCATCTTGATTTGATTGGACCTCTTCCTGTCAAGGTTTTCGTTATTATTTGTCCATGATTGACCACTTCTCCAGATGCTCTGAGGCAATTCCTTTGTCTGAGATTTCTGCTGATACTGTTTCTACTACTTTCTATTCGCATTGGGTAGCAAGGTATGGTTCACCTCATACAATCACTACTGATTAAGGTCCTCAATTTGAGACAACTTTGTTTAAAGCTCTCACCAACCTTATTGGTTGCGAGCGTATTAGAACTTCTGCGTATCATCCTGCTTCCAATGGCATTTTGGAAAGATGGCATCGGACTTTGAAAAGTGCCATTATGTGTCATGCTAATGACAATTGGATCGAAGTATTACCTACTGTCTTATTGGGACTTCGCTCTTGCTTTAAAGAAGATTTACATGCCTCTCCTGCCGAGATGCTTTATGGCTCTGCTTTACGAATTTTTGATGAATTCTTCATTGAAGAAGATTTTTCGGTGGATCCGGAAATTTTTTTTGAGAAATACAGGATTCACATGAGGGAAATTAAATCAAGACTTACTGCTCATCATCACAAGAAGACACCTTTTCATCATAAAAATCTCTGATTGTTCTCATGTTTGGATTCGCGAGGATGCTATCAAGAAATCTCTTCAACCTCCTTATTCTGGTCCTTTCCATGTTGCTTATCAGTGATAATATGTTTACTATTGATGTTTCAGGGAAACTTGTTAAGGTTTCTACTGAACGTCTTAAACCAGCCTTCTTGCCCGGAGAAGTTTTTTAAGATCCGGTGGTGATGTCTCCTCCTTCTTCTGCACCTGCGTGGATAACTACTGCACCTGCACGGACTACTTCCACTTCTACTGCTATTCCTTCATCTTCTGCGCGAATCATTCCTTCGACTTCTGCTGCTTCAAGGATTCCTGCCATTTCTCCAACTACTTCCTCCACGTCCATTTCGTTTCCGGCTTGTATCCGGCCACTCAGAACATACGCTGGTCCAAGAAGAAAGTCCATTTCGCAACGTAGCACATCGCTAGAAAATACTGGCGCATTCAGCGGAATAAATCTCCTTGTAAAACTTGAAAGCTCCGCATCGGCTCCCCGGAAATTGGTGGTATTGTCGCTCCATAGTTCCGTGCAATGCCCCCTTCGCCCCACGAAGCGGCGGAATGCCGCAAGGAAACACCTCCGTGGACAGATCCGAAACCGCCTCCAGTGGATTGTCTTTGTCACAAGCAGATAAAAAGGGCAATGTAGCCCTTGTGAACAGCATGTCCGCAGCCTCACGTTGTGCGCAGCCGGATGGGTCCCGTGTAGTCCACCCCGGATTTCTGGAATGCTCTGGCAGGCCGCAACTTCTCCGGCGGCAGTTAACCCATCTGTTGACGATTCATGGCAGCCCAAAACCGAGTGCAGTGCACACAGCGGTGCACCTCCTGGCAGATCAGCGGGCCGTCCCGCAAGATTCAGTTGCCGGCGCAGTAAGCTCTGCACCAGCTGTGGACCTCCATGCAGTGTGGCTAAGTGTGCATATCGCACTAAGAGCCGCGAAAGATGCAATGCCTTTGGAAGAACCGCGAGGTGCCGCCCGCCGTAATCTAACGGCGTCGCCCGCAAACGACCGTCCACACGCATGACGCCATCCTCGCCCAGGAACGGGAAGAGGCCTCTCAGCGGAAATCTTGCATGCTCCGGGCGTCCGGTTTCTAGCAGAGCGTGTTCTCCCGCAAATTCTCTGCGCTGTTCCAGGCGGATCCAGCGCATTGTACACTTCGCTAATTCCGTGCTGGCCAGAAATCCTCTCCGTGCCAGTTGTCGCCTCTGTGCATTGTGGCAGAATTTGAAACAAAGGGGAGTGACCCGAACCAAACGAGAGAGAGTGGAGAAACTCTCCAGCAGTTGATCAGTCGGATTGTCGGCCTGGGCACTAAGAATTCGTTTGAGCTCCTCCTCCGTGGAGAAATGCTCTGCAGACGTGACCGGCCATTCTTCTTCCGCTCCCCGCAACCAGGACGGCCCGTCCCACCAAAGCTCCGATGAAGCGAGTTCCTTCGGAGTCACACCAAGAGTCACCAAGTCCGTCAGATTTGACCCCGTGGTCACGTGGGCCCATCTCTCCGCCGGAAGTAGCCCCTGGATGGCCGCCACTCAATTGGCCACGAAGGGCGTCCAACGGGACGCGTGGGTGCGGATCCAACTCAGCACGCGCGTCCGTCCAGGTGAAAACGGACACCGAGTCCAAGCTGAGGTCCTGCATCACTCCGCACAGCAGCCAGGCAAGCAGCAACGCCTCACAAAGCTCCAACCGTGGTACGCTCTGAGTATGGACTGAAGCGACCTTGGTCCGAGCAACCAGGAGATTCGAGCATGTTCCTCTGCCATCAGTGAGCTGCAGATAGATGGCCGCAGCGTATGCTCTCTCCGAGGCATCCGAGAACTCGTGAAGCTCGACCCGAGTACTCTCCTTCGTGTAGGACCGCACCCACCGTGGCAATCGAACAGAGCTCAACTGGCCTAAAATATCGACGAAATCGTGCCACGAACGAGCAAGTTCTTAAGAAAGCGGTTCGTCCCAGTCAGCCTGCAAGAAGACCTTGGCGAAAATCAAAGTCGGAGTGATCTATCCAAGTGGATCAAAGAGTCGCGCGGCCGAGAGCACGGGCATGCTTTGTCACCTCCCCGAGAGTCGGGAAGTCAGCCACGTGCAAAGATAGCATATCCGATGCCGGGTTCCAAATCAGGCCAAGTGTCCCGACCGGATCACTCCTCGGCAACATTAAATCCTGGCTTCAGCAACATTAAATCCTGGCTCCATCAAGGCTGAGTTTCGGGTCATTGACGGCCCATTTCACCAACGCGAAACTTCCTGACCGCAGCAACTCTGCTTCTGCGTCTCCTGAGAACGCTCGAAATCATTCGCGCAAGTACGTCATCCATATACGAATGGCGTAACAACGTCGCAGCGCCGAGAGGAAATCGCGTCGCCTCGTCCGACGCAAACTGCTGCAACGTACGCAGCGCCAAGAAAGGTGCAGAGGCCGTCCCGTAGGTCACCATTGCGTGGTGAAATGGAAGTCTCTGATTTCCTCCGCTGGATGTCCACGTCACAAAATGCACTGCAGGTGGGTATCCTCATGATCAACTCGAATTTGGCGGAACAAGGTCTGTAGAAGAACGACGGGAGGGGAAGTCAGGTCTTCGCATGAGCGCCATTTTGGGGCCACGAAGTATGTGTGAGTGCGTGTTGTACGAGAAGACTGAGTGAGTAGTAGTAAAAGGAGCCTGAAGAAAATGTAATTGATCGTAAGTGGCAAATATTATTTTAGCATTTTATTTTGTCATTTCTTATTTATCTTGTCATATCTTAATCATAATCTTTTTCTTTTATAGAAATAAATATTCAGCATAATAATCTATTCACGTGGAATTGATATACAGCATAAAAAANTAATATAATAATGCCAGGCTGTTGTGCAAGAAATTGTTACAACCGTGCAGACCAAGGATTTCGACTGTTTAGATTTCCTGCTGACGAAAAACGTCAAGAAATTTGGATTGAACAATGTGCTAAACATCCAACAAGAGATTC
>JAJVSH010000358.1:19029-31228 GCA_021460005.1 Tetramorium alpestre | reverse complement strand
TCGATTTGACCCAATCTACCTCCAGTTTCCGGCTGTTAACTTTCATACCCCTGTATATATATATATTCTTGGTTTTTAAGAACAGTCAGATCCTGGTTTAATGTTATGAATGATAGATATCAAGAGGATGCAATTACGCTAGGAAATAAACAGGAAAAAGTGTCAATTATTGATAATTTCTTATATTTAATTGAGCATATTGTTATTGGAGGAGCATGGAAGCCAGTTCAAACTGGTATCAAGATATCAGTTTTAAATTCAATATGCCTTATAGATAAACTTTTTAAAGACGATTATTATTATTTTTTTACCTCTCGCTTAAATCAAGATGCTTTGGAAAACTTATTTTCCACATTGCGAAGACATGGAAATGTTAACCCAACACCTTTGCAAGTAAAAAGATGTCTTCGTCTCATTACTTTGTGTCAATTTGTTGATACTCATAAAACAAAAAGAAATTATGATTGTGATAATGATGAACATTATATTGATTTTTTTAATACTTTAAAAAAAACTGTAAACAAAGAGAAAAAAGACGAAAGTATAATTCCACCTGAAGAATGTATGTATTCGCAAATATATGAAAATGAACAAGATTATAGTTTTGTCAAACCTATAGAAAATACAATCCAATATAATGTCATCAATAATATTATTGGAAGTGCTATATCTTATGTTCTCCGCAAACAATATGTTTGTCGATCATGTGTAATAACACTTACGGCGAATGATAACAATCGATTTTCGATTTATACTAACAATCTCTCCTTTGGATTTTTAGAAAATTCTTCTACTCCACTTTTTAAATATATAACTACAGTTGAAGCGCATCTTCAAGAGCACTTTCATCGGTGTGAGTTACATCCTCAATTATTTAAACACTTATTATTTATGATTAAGACTTGGGTACTTTCTACCATTTTACTTTGTAAATCATGTAATACATTTAATAATATTATCTGTCGCTATATCCATATTCGCCAAATTATCCATCTTAATAACAAAAAGCAATTAATTAAACAGTCAAAACATAAATCTTTTGGTTCAAAAAGTGCATTTAGACAAGTAATAAGTTAATTTTTCACTAATGTTTATTAATTTCTTATTTTGAGATCTAATATAACTTTTATTTTATAATTTATTTTTTATAACGTAATATTATAATACATGTAATACTTAAAACTATATATTAAATTGCGTTATGTTTAGAAATACGTAATATTTAAAAATTATATCGTTATATTCAAAAATTGCGTTCTTTTGTTGAATAATAATAAATATTTAAATATTTTACAATTTATTACGTTAATTTTATTTTCAATACACTTTCTTTCCTGTTATTTTACCACTTTTTGATGTAATTTTAATTATATATTCATTTTTTAAAGCACTCGGGTCTACTTCTTTTATATATTGATACATTGACAGCTCCAACAAGAAAACTTAGGTTAAACATCAGCTGGAAGATAGCGACCGCCATTTTGGGGCCAAAAAGTTAAATACGAGTGGGAAGACCTGACTTTCCCTCCCGTCGTTCATCTACAGACCTTGTGGCGGAACATCTTGACGATGTCCGTCGTGAAAGCTACCCTAAAAAGTCGCCATCTCATTAGAATAAGTCCAAGTTCCGTCTGAAGCTTTGGACCGGGTAACAGGATCTCATTGAGAGAGCGACCTGTGGAGATACGGAAAGAAGCATTAAATACGACTCGAATCTTTCCATTAGGATCGTCCGACGTAAAGACCGCATGATGCGGCAGATAATACGCGTTCTTGGGGGCACTATCCTTGCCCAGAACTGGATCCAAGTACCCTAACGCGAGGTATTCGACCGTCGACGTATTTCTGCTTTAGCTCGGGCCGTCTTGCTAGACATCGCTCCGAGCCAAGAAGCATAGAGAGCACAGCCGTCTTTGATGCACCTAGAGTGGCTTCCTTCGAGGAAACCCGAGAGTCTGATCACGTATCGACCGATATGGTCCCGTTGGTGAGTCTCTCGGAAATGCAGTTCAGCTCGTTCCTCGTCGGGCGTGAGACGTTGAGCAGTTGAGACCTCCTCGATCTCCCAGCGCTGAAGAGCGCGTGATACCTCGTCAGCGCACTGCGTGCGCGGAAATGCGGTACGACTGATTAGTCGAAACGGTATCGATCAGTGCTCCAGTCAGCACCCAACCAAAGGTTCTAGAGCATGACCGTACATCCGCTCCCAGGATTACGTCGACCTTGGCGGATAGGTTAAATGCAGGATCCGTTAAAGTCAGTTCACGTAGATGACTCCATGCGCCGCGTACGACTTAGTTTGATGGAAGCAGGTTCGTCAGCGTTCGGAATACCAAGACCTTCGCCTCGATGCGCAGCGCTGGCGTGAACTCCGAGCCAATGATGACAGCCGAAATGGCCCTTCCGGTCTGTGCTCCTTGTAGTCCGTCTACCGTCACGCTGACCGGCTCACGTTTGAGTTGTAGAAATTGCACCACTCTGAGACAAAGGTGGCCTCCGATTCCGAGTTCAGCAGAGCCCGGACCCTGATTGTCTGCCCGGCGCTACTTCTCAGCATCACCTGTGCAGTCGCCAGCAAGACTGCGCTCCGGCGAGCTCACGCTGGAGCTTAAAGCCGAAGTCCCCTGCTCCTTTGCGGCAGGCGTATCTCCATGCAGCAATGTGTGGTGCTTCTTCAAGCAGCGACCTTCCGTCGTGCAAGCGCTCGCAGCATGCCCCGTGCGCAAGACAAGCGCCGAGCTCCTTCACCTTCTCGCCTCGCCTTGAGTCACCGCCAAGGTCTTGAGTTTGGCGCAATAGGGCAGCATATGCGCGCCCTTCGCACAAGGCGCATTTTCGGCCCTTCACCGACTATCCGGTTGTGACCGCATTTGACGCGACCCGTGCGTCCTTAGTCGTCGAGGTTGACGTCGTCGCCGACTAGTTCTGGATTGGCAGCCTCCAACGTGTGGATTCTGTTCTTCAGATATTCCTGAAGGGCTTTGAGTTCGGAAACGCTCGCGAGTCCGCCTGTGACGTCTCCCAATGTAAACGAATGGTCGCATCGAGCTTGCAGACCAGCAGATGGACGAACCAATCGTTCCAGTGCTTGACCGGACGCTTCAAAGACGTGAAGGCGCGAATTGACAAATTCACGACACCGAGCAGTAGTTTAATTTCCGCGGACGCCTTCATGATCGCCGGACAAGCCAGTAAATTTCGCATATACGAAAAGAGCAACATCCGCGGATTGTCGTAACGCGCAATCAGATCATCCCACGCCCCCTGATACGCCACGTCAAATAACGATGTATTAGCGACTAAGTCCGATGTTTCTCTCGAGAGACAGGTGGGTCAATTTTTGTAACCCCGATAACCCCGATATATCGTGTTCCATTGCACGGAATAGATCCTGAAATCTTTCCCACGCTAGTTGATCGCCGGAGAACTTTGGCAGATTAAGTTTCGGAAGCTGTAAATGCTGCATCACGGCCACCACTAACGAGGTCCCCGCCGTCTCGGGTTTCTCTTCATGCTTCTCTCTCTCCGCTCCATAGTCGCTAAAG
This sequence comes from Tetramorium alpestre, assembly GCA_021460005.1. Classification (NCBI taxonomy): domain Eukaryota; kingdom Metazoa; phylum Arthropoda; class Insecta; order Hymenoptera; family Formicidae; genus Tetramorium; species Tetramorium alpestre. The sequence continues at coordinate 27,683 of JAJVSH010000358.1, read as the reverse complement.
CATCTAAAAATTTAGCGCGCATCTGGAAGTACTCTTTTTCTGTGGTGGAGAAGAGATCCTGCACCGCATAGTCCGTTTCGCCAAAACCAGCGCGACTCGCGAGCGAAAAATGCGCATCCTGGAAGCGCTTCTAGTAATCATTGAGCCTTTCAAGACGATTACGCACCTCGGACGTGGTGATTTTGCTCTGGCATAATTTAAGTAAATTAGTCCACATACGGCTAATATAATCCGCGAGCAAGGTTTGCTGGCTTCCATGTTTAACCGATTTTAAATAATTGATTCGAAGAATTCCGCGACGACGGAAAAGAAAAGTTCGCGTTTCGCAACGCATACCACGAATCGGCGTCACCGCGCACCACGTGTGACACGATAAAAGTTCGGAGCCGGCACTGTGTGACGCGAATCCCCAACACAACGTGTAGCGCGGATCACGCGTTAATCAGCACCATGCGGCGTGATCGCAAACGTATCGGAGGATTGCGCTGACCTTGCCGTGTCGTCTAACAAAGTCTGCTTCCGCGAAATCGAATCACCAAGGTGCCTTCACCGCACGGAGGACACTCGCTCGATTCACTTTTGTCTATCGCGCACTATAACACGATTATAGTTTAAATCATGTCCTTGAAAGAGACTCGTGATGTCGGCATTTCGAGAGATCGAGGGAGGGATGCAGAGTTCTCGCGGCACCTCCACCTCGATCGTAACTCGAGCGCGCGATATGGACGAGCCCCGCTATGCAGGCCTCGCTTCCGAAATGTCCAATGTCCTTGACGGAATCATGTCTATGATGATGATGATCCCTGGAAGCACAGTAGCCCAATAGAAAGTCACGTGGCTCTCGCTTCTCGTTATCAAGAAAATGAATTAACATTCGCGAAGCGCGAGGCCTCACAAGAGTCTGTAAGACCCATCTCGAAGGACCGAATGTTCACTTTTCGGCTCAACCTTTGACTCGCAAAGGCTTGAAGTCCTTACGCGAATTACTAAAAGCGGAATGTCGATAGCACAAGGTGTCTACACACTAAAGCTAGGATTTGAAAAGCCACAAAACACTCTTTATTGCGTGAAAAGCAGATCGAATTACATGTAGAATAGAAGCCTTCATGCACTAAGTTCTTGATAGCAAGCGAAGCAAGCAATTAGCGCGAAGCCGCGGCACGCTGTTCGCAAAGCGCACAAAAGAACGATTGTCTCACGACGAACTACCGAGAAAGACTCGACGTTTTCCTCGAAGTCGGTAACGACAAGCTCGAACGAGGATCGAAAGCGGCGCGAGAAAATACGTCATCATTCGTCATGGTATCATACGCTCGGCACGTTGCTATCATTAAGCATATCATTTGCTCAAAACCCGAACAATGTTTTTTATCATGTTATGTATTTTATTATATTAATTATAATCACGTTATTTTAATTTTGCTGGTTCTATATTTCAGCGATTTCTCTTTAAGTATCGGGCAAATGTCTTATATTAAATAGACGGAAATAGTTGAAAATGCCTCATATTAAATAGACGGAAGTAATTGAAAATGCCTCGTAATCCCAGAAAAATACCCGATGAAATTTATTATGCCTTAGAGGATCTGAATTTCCGTCAAGAAAATGGTGACATTGTTCCATAGAATGATCCAGTCTGGGATCTAGCTGTAGAAAATTTAAATGGGTTTATGTGCAAAGAATATTTATGGCTGTAACTAAAAGAAAATCGAAATGGCATTTTCAATCGGATTCATAACCTATCAGAAATGAACTTATTGAAGAAAAATAAGAAAAAGAAGGTTTTAAAGCAAGTATTCGAAGCGGAAACGGAGGAAAGATCGACGACGGTGAAGTAGAAAAAACACAAAACCGCAGTATATTTCTTTAACGTTAATATAATTCCAATCTTATTACAAATTATCGTACCATTCGCTGGACGAGCAATCCGCGGTTATTACAAAGTAACGTGACAGCAAACAACTGTTAGTTTCGCTCAAAAGTACGAAGAGGCTTGTTAGCAAGATAAGAACTGACTAGACCCGCGCGGGTAGAGCGCCGCGCTTTTGTTCTAAGGGCGACCTTCTCGATATTACGCCGCTTCGAAACAGTTGACTATCAGCTGCCTTGCAGTGATAGTGCCCTGACATGCACAATTTGATTTTTGTCACGCGTTGACGAGTTTTTTCCGTGGTCAGGTACCGCATTCCGAGCAAGGCGCGTACCGATCACCGATGACTTTTCGAGGAAAGAGTAAGTTAATATCGAATTTGCTAGAACGTTCGATCCCGAACAATAACCAAATTTGCTAGAACGTTCGATTCTGAACAACAAGATTTAAAAATGGTAATTAGTCGATGCGCAGTAAAAAGTGCAATTTGCAACCAATAAAGTGGTCATTCTACATAACTAAAAAAGAATGAGACTCACTTGGAGTTCATTCTACGAAGTATAATTCTCGAACTTACGAAGTCTTGGAACCTGGTCAGACAAAATTTATTATAAGATTTGGAATTATTTAAAACTTCCATACTGGTTTGTATTTAAATCAAGAATTAATTATGGAGTTGGCGAAGTATATCTTACTATAAAAAGATTTTGCCATGAATGCAAAACCGAAATCCATTTGTACAATGAAACTCCACCAACAGACGACAGAATAAATATCATCGTGTCGGCTTGGGATACAAGAGAAATTGTTCACAAGAAAAAAAGAGAGCTACAAGGTAGGAATAGGCAGATTATTGTAACGAAAGTGACAGCAAAATCGACATACATGTGGCGCCATGAAGTTGCGGATGGTGAAATGAAATTTGATGGTGTAGTACCAGCATTTTTATATTCCAAAGCTGTTCTATGAAAGGTTAAACAACAAGAAAAGGATAAAGACTTAAATGTAAAGCCCGCTATCAATCCAATACAAAACTTTTCGGGATTTAAAATATGAAAGTGCCCAATTTAGTGATAGTACTCGCAATTTTAGTAAGAACAATTTTTGTTATATTGGCTTCCCGAGCAGATTGCATTAAACACGTTTTTAAAAAAAGATCCGATTGGTAGTGTAAGTTTCGATACTACTGGATTCATTTGTGGTCCTGTCGAATATTTTGGGCAAGTGATTTACTTGTATCAAGTTATTGCTGATTTTTTGAAAAAGACACTTCCAATATACTAGATGATTTCTTCTCGACACGACGCGAATTAGTTAGCACATTGGATTTTGAAAAATTTTTTAGAACTGATGGTCATCCTTTAAAGTAATTTGTGAGCGATTTTTCATTGGCTATATTGAATGGTGGAAGTCTTGCTTTTAATGAAAGAAGGTTGAGGAAGTTTGTTGATAGTTGCTTTCAACAACTCACGACTGCTTCAGAGATGCCATGAAAAATGTGTACTGCGAATCGATAAAGTCCATTTAATAAAACTCGTTACTCGTTGGCCTTGCTTAATAGAACTAGAAACAAACCTAGAGGAAAATACTTAAAACCGAATATATGATAGACCGCTATCTAAAGAAAAAGATGAAATATTACGCAACGGAAATGAGTCTAATTTAGTTTTACTTAATGGCCAAAAAATATACATAAAAAACACTTGTGCTTTCGATTCCACAGTTGAAATACTAACATCATATTATAATTACTCCAATTTAAAAAATTGGATTGATGAAAATTTAGAAAACATATATCTTTTATTTATAAAAAAATATGCTATCGAAAGTACTAATAATACTCTTAATCAAGAACGAGATGCGATCTTATGTACAGTCTTCGATAGCTCTAACAATATTGTCGATTGTACTACTAATCTCAATTGGCTCGTAACTAAACTTCTTAGAGATTTTGATAGCATCGAAGAAAGTCGAATGTGCATTAAGTGTGAGATAAAAGTAAGAAAACTGATTATAATCGATTTGTGTGATACAAATACAAGTATTAATTTTAAACAAAATTTTCTTAATTTTATCTCACAATACTTTGCTCCACAAATAGTGGAGTGTAAAACCTGCCAAACGACAGCACAAATTAAAAGAAAGCCAAATTCTCATTTATTTATAGATACTGAAATTTATTTACAAGAAAATTTAAATAATTATTCAAGTGGAATATTGTTCAAAAGTATTCCAGAGAAAATTGATATTAATAATGACATATGTGTTTTAAGTGGCGCTGTACACATATCTGGACACTTTACAGCCCTTTGCAGAAATACGACAGGTATGTGGACAGAACACGACAATAAGTGTCGAAAATTGCGTACAATTAAAAATCCGCATGCAAAGATAGTAAACATAACAACTNTAATATTTATAAACATATAATATATACAGCGTGGACCATTTTAATTCATCCAGTCGAATATCTCGAAAACCAAGCCCGGGAGCAGTATTCCCAGATCGTGATTTCTCGCGCATGCGCAGTAGCGCCAGTCCGACCGAGCCAATCTGATCAACGTAAAGCTGATCATGTGACCATTCTTTCAGGCTTGAACATACAGGCAACCTTAGTGGTGCAATAGCACTTCTGGCGATTTATACAAGCACTTAACATTTTTCATTAAAACATATATTACATGTGATATTANTTTTATTATAGTGGTGCAATTAAATGATGCAATTTAATTTTTTTAGTTTTGCAAGTTATTAATAAATTTATATTTATGTTAAGTTGTTTATTAATAATTTTATTTTTTGTTTCTTTAGTTATTTTAATATAATTTAAAATTAATATAATTTTTTTATTAACAGCGTTATGTTTCAATATTATTTTAATTTTATTAATACTTTTATATGTATATTATTTATTTACAAGAGTCTTATGTGTGCAGTATTATTTTTTGTTTTTAATTTTAGATTTTTCAGAAACATTTTATTTTTATTTAATTTATTATTTAATTTTATTTATTTAATATTGATCTACAGGGAAAAGAGTTATCATTAACCCTGTTTTAAGCTATTTCAGGAAATGTGTGCTGTATTATTTTGCCAAAGATTTTAGATAAATTATGTAGTTTATTTCAGATAATAAACACATTTCATAGTTTTTAATTTAAGATTAGATACGATAAAATCCTTTCTTCCATTTTTTATATTTCCTACATGTTTTTTATACTTTTCCTTAAGGGTTCCTAACGATACCATTTTCTTCAATACAGTATGTACGCTATTGAACAGCCGGCCAGACTGGCGCTACTGCGCATGAGCGAGAAGTCCCACGATCTAGGATCACTGCCCGGGAGAGAAAAATGTTTCAGACAAAAGTTGTTTGGTTTTGAGGGGGCCATAAGATGGTATTATTGGTTTGACCTTGAAGAATTATTTGAAGGTCACATGAAGGTCACCTCAATTTTTTAAAATGGCATCCCCTATTTTTTATTACATATTCTTGTAGCTGACCTCGAGAGCTTTCCAAAACACTATAATCAAATGTTTCTTCATTGAGTACTTTTCAAGTTATAAAGCTCCAAAGTTGCAGTTTGAAAAAATTCAAAATATCTCGTAAAGTATTCACTTTCCGATAGTCTTATGTTACATGATTCAACTAGTCAAGGCAAGATTTGGACATGATCTAACCGGTCAAGGCAAGACCGGAACATGATCCAGCCAGTGAAGACAAGATCTGAGCATGATGCAACCAGTAAAGGTAAGATTCGAACATGCTCCATATCCTACACACACACGCGCACGTACACACACTTTACATACACTTACACACACCCTACACACATATTCCACACACACTCACACATAGGTTATGTGTGACACATAACTTATGTGTGACATAACCTACATGCATGTACACACATTTTACATGCTCTTACACACACCACACGAACACTCCACACACATATACACACACACACACACACACACACACACACACACACACACACACACACACACACATTCCGCATACATTCACACATAACCTGTACACACATACACATACCTCACACACACTTAACATACACATCCCACATTTACACACGGTATGTAAATCCTTTAGTAGTCTCCTTATTGTAGTTCCATCCAATTGTATCTACAGTCTATTAATTCCTATTAATTCCTATTAATTCCTATTAAGTTAATAATAATCGGCCCATGTAGACGATTGCTACAAATCCTGTTCGCAAAAGTACAAACCTGATTGATCCCTTGATTGTTCTTGATGTTCTACTCATCTCAAATAGTCTAGTTTCCGCCATTTTGGCTTTGCCATATTGAAAATCTGAATTTTGAAAATCTGAACACGGATTCACAAGCGAACTTACAAAGACATTTTCATTTCGATCAAATAAATTAATATTTTTAACCCCATCTTATGGCCGCCATATTGAATGCGCCATTTTGATTAGTGAACAACGGCACACGGTATTCGAAAATTCATATTTTTTCACAAATTTTAAGCCTTATACGTTTATTTTCGCTGAAACCAATTTTAGACAGACGGCTTCATCGGTTGACAGAGAATGACATACAGGGTGATTCAAAACAATCTTACAATATTTTATTGACATATTCCTGAGACAATTCTAAGATTTTTTTTGCTTTACCAAAATTTTGTCCGAAGCTCAGTTTTTAAGTTATAAAAGAAAATAGTTTGCAAATTAGGATGGATGCAGAAGATAAGCAGGGGCGGCGCGACTCATCATCAGACGCGGGCGCTCACGTGCAACGATCAGCTGCAGTACATACACATTTTCTCTCTTAGTTTCTCACTCCCTCAGAAATGAAATCATTCTATCATTGATTTCAGTGATAGAGTATTAAATATTAAAATGTTTAATTCATTAATATTNTTTTAATACTATTTAATATTATTTAATATTAAAAATTTTAATATTTTAAGAAATTTTTAAGGCATACTATTTTGTTGAACTATTTACAGGTTATGACGGGTTCGGAACACTTCTTGGTTTAGTTAAGTGGCTGTCAACATCAAAAAACAAAACTAAGCCAAACAGGTATCGTTCGGAATATACCCATGGTACTTTCTGTTACAGATTCGGATTACATAAAAAAAAATAAGAAACTTTTGTTTCAAACATTTTTTCTGAAAACGCCTCCATTGGAATCCATCCTTGAAATAATCTTGAAAGAATGCAATGTTAAAGTGAATTGTAACTGCTCTTGATGTTACTTAGAACCAATGACGAGGACATGGCAGCTTTCTGGTCCCGTGCATGCGTGTGCGTGCGCGTGCGCGTGTGCGTACGCGGGCATGTGCGTGTGCGTGTGCGTACGTGAGCCCGTCATTTCCGAGATAGAAATTAAAAACAAGAGAAAAATGGGGTTTTTTGCATTTTTAAAGATGACGTCGCGGGATTTACTTAAAAGTAGCTATTACAGTTTGTAAAACAAACTAGAATACGTATTTGGAATAAAAAAAATCATGGGACACCATCTTGGTTTCAAAGTTATAACGATTTAAAATATTTTGGAATTTTTTTGACTTTGAAGGTAACCTTAGAGGAAAAAAAGGAATCTGAAAAAATTCTAATATATTTTGGCATACATCTCCTATATACTCAAATTTTTTTCAGAGTTTTTGAGCGAGGCTTCTGAGAAAAAAATTAAGATATTAAAAAAAAACGGATTTTTTAAGCTGCTGGGAAGGGGGTGGGAATGGGGAGGCGTTAAGAGGTTAGAACTTTTTTTTTAAATATAAACAAGTTCCAATAGGTTTTTTTCAAAAAGCGGAACAGAGGCATTTCGACTATTATGATGGGAGATACCCTTTATATACATTCGTAAACTTAATTTGTTTAAAAATTATAAAGATTTGTGTAATGTGATTTATAGAGATTAATTTAATTTAATTCAATGTACTAAAGATTTACAGAAAACGATTGATTATTAGTCGGTGTCTTCAAGTGCTACGTAATGTTACGATTTTTATTGCGATGGAAAATGTACCAAAGAGCGTTTCTAAACAATGCTCATCTCAAAAAGAAAAGAAGAAATATGTTAAATTCGTTTATGACAACACCAAAGGAATAATATAGAGAGGTTTTTATACAGATAGGAAGTTCCAGGAAATGTTTGAGAAGCACGTTGATTAAAATTATTTTATAAGAGATTTGTATATCATGATGATAACAAACTAAATTTAAGAGTGCATGAAAATTTTGTTTTTAATAGTTTCATTAAGTTCAACATATTAGAGATTTTATATTATAAAAGATTTGTGTGACACGTGATGACAAACTTAGTTTAAGTGTGTATGTAAGAATTTAGTTTTTAATTTACAAAGTTTGATTAAGCTCACTGTATTACAGATTTATTTTTTAAGATTGTATGACATGTTGACAGACTTAATTTAAGAGCGTGTGTAAATAAGTTTTTTAATACGTTGAGTTTTATAGAACTTTATAAATTAAAAACTAAATTCTTACATACACGCTTAAAAACACAGGTCCGACTCCCCCCAATCTTCTTTGTTTAAAAATGGCGTGCATTTCAAAATTTGTCTGGGTTACGGTAACCCTGATAGTACCCTCCCAGGGTACTATCAGAGTTACCGTAACCNAGACAAATTTTGAAATGCACGCCATTTTTAAACAAAAAAGATTGGGGGAGTCGGAGGGAGAAACTTTGAGATTCCAAACGTTAGCTCAGCGCTTGACAGTCAGTGTCTTCTTAGGTACAGAAGGGCGAGCATTGAAACTTTTTGTCC
>JAJVSH010000357.1:5201-18071 GCA_021460005.1 Tetramorium alpestre | reverse complement strand
CAACTATAAAAATTATGTGCAATTTAGAATAATTTACCCTAAGCAAGTGAAAATCAATGCCTAGGAAATAACATATAAAGCACAATTTATATTCTATTCTCAGACTATTCTATTTTCAGACAAATAAAACATGCAAAGATATCAAATTTACATTGAAAACAACTTCAATTAAAAACAACTAGAAAGACATTTTTGCAGCAATACAATATAGAGCCAATAATCTTTAATATATATACAGGGTGATCAAATAAGAGCTTTTATTTTAAATTATTTAAAAAACTAGGTTTTTTGCAAAAAAGCATAATATTTTTATTCAAATCAAAAGTATAGAGTATGCGGTTATTGATGGAACACGATCGGCCAAATGACCACCTCGGCTTTTCTTGCACAGTCATCTTTTTCAAGAAATTTTTTATCGTTTTCGCACAGTTGCGGCAGAATAACCTGAATAATAACTCTAATATTTTCTTTGAACCTCTGAATCATTGCTGGAGCATGAGCATACACCTTATTTTTAACGTAGCTCCAAACAAAAAAAGTCTAATGGTGTTAAATCGCAAGATCTAGGCGGCTAATTGAAATATCCAAATCGAGAAATTACACGATCATTTAAACCTTTCACGCAATAAAGCGATTGTTTCTCGACTTGTGTGGAATGTAGCGCCGTCCTGTTGGAAGTAAAGATCGTTCGTCAACTTCAGGTAAAAAAAAAGTTAAGCCAAAGTCAGGCTAAAAGAAGTTTTAAATTGAATTTTTACAATATTAATGCGAGAGTATATCGATCCATTTTCGTCAATCGCGTTGTTTTGACTACCGAAAAGTAAAAGAGCGACATCTGTACCTTTAACAGATGCAAAATAGCGTGAAATTCAAAATAAAAGGTCTTATTTGAACACCCTGTAATAAGTACAAAAATTTTTTTATAGTTTTTGGGAAAGCAAGTTTTTTGATAATACCTTATAACCGAGCTCTGAAAGGTCATCAGCTATTGATGCCCATACTTTCCCTCGCTTAACAGGATGATCAAGATCTTCCTTTTTCGCTTCGTAACAAGCAATTAATGCTAGCGTGCTGTCTATCCACATAGCAACTACAATAACAAACAGTTGACATATATGTTGATTATCAGATTATATTTGCAAATCTGTGAAAAGTAAATTATTCTTTATGTCAGCTTCAGAATTCGTCTTAATAATAAATTAGTATGCAGTAACTTTTCTAACTTTTTTATCCATTTTAAATGTGACACTATTTGTACAAAACAAGGATTGAATTTATGAAGCTAATCTCTGAAGCAGCCAGGAAACAAATCACCTATATAATAAATAAAATAATAAATAAAATATAATAAATAAAATAGAAATAATTTACCATTCTTGTTAGCTCTAGCCTTTTTAGTAGACTTCGAAGTAGTATGTTTCAATTGAGGAATATACGGCTCTCGTTCTATATCATTTTGTTCTATATGATTATCAAAGTCATCATGATCGTCTCTGTCAATGCTACTATGTTCATTGAATTCTTTATTTGAAACGTTATCATCACTTAAACAATAAACAATGCTCTCATTTGAATAAATAGTTTTTCCATGAAAATAAACATGTTCATACAATTCTTCATTATCCGATAGAACTAAAGAACATGCTGCACACATGAAACTCGAATAACCAATCTATAAATAATTCAAAACAAAATCATTATTTGTGTGTATTATATGTGTTGTAATATATTATTGTAGTATATGAATAAAAGTTAAGTTAATAACCTAACCTGCAAATGTAGAAAAAATAAAATATTGACTTTATTTCATTTATTAAATATAATTAAAAAATTTGTAATAATTTATTATTTTGATGCAACATAAATCGAATTACTTATTATCTCAAGGACATTCTTCAGATTTTCGTAATTCATATTTCGAGCTTTTTAATAGAAAGCAAGACAAAGCAAGACCACTTGTCGATCACTTGCCGCTAGTTAGTAACTACGCTGTAGTTAGTAACTGTTATTTGTCACTAGAAAACACAAGCTTACACAGCCGACTAGTAGCCCTTTGGTTGAGTACGGATGTGTAGTGTTGTGTCGATAATTATGGCAATTGGAACGCAATTTGTGTCGCCGTGTGCACGAAAGTATCTAGGGATATTGCAATTGGAAAGCACCCACTGTGTAGGGTTATACTGTGAACAGAAACAGAATCTAACATCACTGTAACCGAAGGGCATAGTTTATGCTCTATGTCGATGTCTGTCGTTTCTTGAATTCACAGTCATTTAAACCTAGCGAACCCACGGATCTGAGTTTACTACACTGCAGATATACACAAACAGATATTCAACATACACACCCATAAAAACAGCAATTTAATGAGGATTAAGAACAAATAGCGAGGATCAAGGAACATAGTGAAAAGTGTCTGATAGCTGAATAAAAGCCCTTTGCTAGGTTAATGGCACGTTAAATATCACAAGAAAAGTCATTTCTCGAGTAATCAATAATCATGACGCACAAATTGTTCGAAAATTGCACGCAATTCGAATGTGATAATTACAAAAGATTATCACACAATTACCTATAATATTAGAGAAGAACACCACTAATGGATAAAAGAAGACTTAAACTCTGAAACATGTACTAATAGATGGCTAAATCTAAAATATATATAAAATATTATAGGCATGTATAAACAAAAATTATTACTATTCGCACGCTCGTAATATAGCAGATTTCGATAAGAGACGCTCTGCTTTTGTTTTTATATGGCAATTATTGATTTTCGTCTTGGTTTCCATGCATGCTCTGTTGCACGTTACAGCGCGCATCAAATGTGTGTTTCTATGAATAATTCCAATCAAATGCGTATTTTTTTCATACACATATGTATGAAAATTTATTAATATTAATTCGATAATAATAATATCGACTTCATTTACGTTTATCAAAAATAAAAATATAATTCTCAATAATTAGCTTTCTCCTATTTTTTTTATTTTAAGATTTTTGGCGGAACAGAAGATATTTACTTACAAAACTGAATTTTGCAGAAATGTTAGTAATTAGAAGTAACAACCCCCACTACTTTGTTACATAAAACTTTGTTTTTCGCTCCACCTTACTATGCATTCAATTATTCATACTTGTATTGGAAATAAAAGGATTTTATTTAATGCCCCATTAAGATTACTTTTTTAAACTAAAATCAACGTAATTTGAAATGTTTTATTCTTTTTTTCAATGAAAACACACGAAATTTTTTTTATTATTAATCATAAAAATGATTGTTAATTATTATTAAACGTAGCCATTTTTTAAGATTAATTTTGGTCATTGGACGTCCTAATTCCCGTTTTGCTAACAATTAGCGTTTGTATGTTTGTACTCTAATAAATGGACAAAAGTGCTATTTTGGGTGTCAATACTATCGACATATAGAATAGACCGTTGATGAAGGGGTAGTCACATGTGTAGAGTGACCTCATATTATCTGCCTCTTACTCTGCGCATGCGGCCCCCCCTTCCACTGCCATCAGAGGTCCATTCTATATGTCGATGATCAATACTGTCAATGTAATAGCAAACGTCAATTCAGATTGATGTCATTTTTATATAATTATAATTATAATATATAATTATATAATTATAATAGACATGTAATACAGGATTTTAGCACATCCTAAAATAAGTAAAATAATTATCATTCTCCATTATTTTCATTTTCTTTCAGAGAAAAAATATGACATCCCATTATTACCCTTCGTATTGTGAAAGTATTGGTGAATATCCCTTTGTCGGCAAAGTCTCTGTAGAAGGAAAGAGTCGTGTTGACTTCATCTATCAATTTGTGAGTGATTGCAATTTTTACCGCTCTGAAGACAATGCAAATACTTGTTCCACCGTCCGTCACATATGTGGGACACCTACAAAATTTCCAAAATTGGATTGGTATTTACCTCCAAATATATTCGTATGTATATTTCTTGATATTATTTGTCAACGTCCTGTAAAATGTAATCATAATATAAATTTACGTTTTGTGATATTTTATACAGGTATATTCATCATATTGTTACAATTTTATCTCAATATCTCTTTGGCAAAACAACACAATTGATTTTTATACTACAGAAAGCGAACGCGAAGGAATTAGTAATTATTTTGGTACGTGATACATCAATTGATAAATAAGATATTGTTCAAGAGAAAATACATTTCTTGAAAAAAAATTATACTTATATTTTCTATTTCTAAAATTCTAAAAAAAATTATATTTATATTTTCTATTTTAAAGATATCATGTTTCATGAAGCTGTATATCCAATCAGAGTCTCTATATTCGAAATATATAATCCTGGAAAGATAATTCGAATTTTGGCACAAAATTCTAATAATCAATGGTTTTTATTGTGGGTTGGATTGCCTCTGGAATCTGGAGATTACTCAGCGAGACTATTTTCTCCACCCTTAAGATCGTGTAATTTTAAAACTAAAAAGCTCAGACTGATATTTGATTGTAACATAGTACGCAATTATTACACAGCAATCGATGCTGTAATGCTTATTGGCACATCAGAATTGATCTTTCCTAAAAATCCTGAAGAGGATTTAACGAAAGTGTTAAAGAAAATTAACTGCATGTATTATTATTATAAAGATGATCGTAATTTAACACCAGATTATAAAAATGCACACTTAGATATAGATCATCTTCGAAAGAATTTTTCTGAATACTGTATTATTCGTAAAAGGTAAGTAAAAGTATTACAATTGTCAACGTTGAATAATATTAAATCTTTTTTATTTTCTTAATAATAAATATATGTATATTTATTCCAACTGTTTACAGCAATATAGGAAAGAGCTTTTATAAGAGCAATTTTGAGCACGAAGAAATATCTCAGGAAATATTTGATTATGTGCAACCTATTAAACAGGATGATTCGCAATATCTTTTATTAAAAAATTATTTGTATGATAAAAGCGCGAATCATATAAAACTTTCCTTGAATGAATCCGAAAAGCTATCATGTTGCAGTTTTTCTGCGCTTCCTGTAAAGCATTCTAAGAAGTCTATTTCTCATAATAATATTTATTACTAATAATATTTATTATCTCATGTAATAAAGTTTTATATTTTATCTTTGCAGGATGAAATAATATTAAAAATTTTAAAGAATTTAAATTTGCCAACATTATGCAATTTGAATCAAGTAAATAAGCGCTTCAACAATTTAACACGAGATCCTCGACTTTATACACGTTTGAACGTGCTACGTATACAAAATCCTAAATATATTACTAATGTATTTTGTTATTTTATATCTAGGTGTAAATATTTAAAACAGTTAGATCTTTCCAAAAGCCGATTTTATGTTTCGATTATCGAAAAATTTCTTGATAATTGTGGCACGCATTTAAAACATTTACGATTATTTTACTGCAGAAGTGTTAGTAATTCTCTTCTACTTAAAATTTCAAAGATTTGCAAAAATTTGAAAGGTATGTATATGCAAATATAAACATGATTCTCAAGATTATAGATAATTGTACGTGATTAATATATATTTTTCACAGAATTGGATTTAAGGGGAATCGGAATAGACGTAAGGTTTTCATGTCTTCAAAATCTAGAGAATTTGGAACATTTAAGGCTTAGTCACATAAATGATGAATTTAAAACTAAATCTATTTGCCAAATACTACAAAAAAATCAACGAATGCGTGAATTAACTTTGGAACGTTCGGAAATGAACCTAGAGAAAGTAGCAATAGAGTTGAGAAATTCATGTCAAGATTTAGAAACAATAAATTTTTTTAGAACATATATTACACCGCAGGCTATTAATGTCCTTGCTGATTGTAAGAGTTTACGACGAGTGTATCTTTGTCTTTATGGGTAAGTGTAAGCTATATTTTATTTTAAAATACATGCTATTGTAATCTATTAAAATTTTTATGTTTTATAAACATCTTATAAAAGTTACATTGTTTTTCTTTTTGCGATTGAAGTGTAATATTAATAATTTTTGTTACAGAATGGAAAATATAATTGCTAATAATAGCTTGTGCAGAATATTATTATCTTGCCAAGGCCTAGAAGAAGTCTATTTGTGCTGTATTACCGTCATCGATCACACTTTGGAATTATTAGCGCAGTGTGAAAACTTGAAACATTTATATTTTCAGGATGCAAATTTTATAACACCTCATAAATGTTTTGTTATTTTCGAGCATTGTCGTAAACTGGAAAAGGTCTATTTCTTTTACTGTAGTGATATTAATTATTGTTTGGGCGTTCGACTTAAGAAAAAATATCCAAATGTACACATCCGTATAAAATACGAGAAATATAGGATGTTCAAATAAGACCTTTTATTTTAAATCATTTAAAAAACGATGCTTTTTGCAAAAAAAATATAATATTTTTATTCAAATCAAAAGTATAGAGTATGCGGTTCTCGAGACCGGCCGAATGACCACCTTGGCTTTTCTTGCACATAGTCATCCTTTTCAGAAAATTTTTCATCACATTTTCGCATAATTGCGGCTAAATATCGCGAATAACAGCTCTAATATTGTCTTTGAATCCCTGAATCGTTGCTGGAGCATTAGCATATACCTTATCTTTAACGTAGCCCCAAAGAAAAAAGTCTAATCGTGTTAAGGGGATGCTGGATACCGACATTACAGTTTCATTTCTTTACTGCAATAAATCATCGAATTGGCTTTACGGATTAAAAAATCTTTTTAAACTTTTCGTTTACTTCCGTTATTGATGCAGAAATTTGTGAATTTTCGAAGAAACGACGCGCTGTATTTCCGTCATTTGTACTTTTATATCCCTGTTTCGGCTGATCAACCAAGAGTCCCAATTGTTGACGAAAACCTTCCTGGATGTTTTTTTTCGAGTTTCAACGCTTTGTTCGTCTTCGCCGCGATTTTGCCATTTTTTAATGCACAATTTATAAGAAACGTGCAAAAGACACTCGAAAAAACAAATCCATGCATGTAAACTTGAAATACCAAGCTGCAAATCATCTTCTTTAATTTCTTTCTTTAAAACTTCATCTATATTATTAAATTGCTTTAAAGTGCATTGGCAAAGATAGCATCTCTGACTGAAAGATGTGCTGATCAATGAATTGCAAACTTTGCCATCGATCATTGTCAATACTAATTTATATGTTACATTAATTTCTCTTCTGTCAATAATTGTTTGCAATGGAGTAAGACTGCACTCTTGCTTTTTGATATTATCTACTTCGAGCCTCGTACATTCAGCAGTTTTGAGCAAAAATTCAATTTTGACCGAGAAAATCGAGGAGACGAAGGCCGAGGATTTTTCCAAATAATAATTTCTTTTTTCGTAGATTTATCGAGAGATATAATTTCAAGCGGTACAAGCGAAATGAAAAATATACTCGCGTCTATTTTATTGTTATCAGTATCATCATTGAATTTTTGCTTGAAACTGCTTTGACCAGAAGTACCATCGCATCCCCACTTACAAATTAAATTTACATTATAAACATTATCTGATGTGAGGTTCTTCATCACATCTTTCTGTATCAACAATATTCGTTGCACAGTGTGATCTAACAATGCTTGCTTGTTTTACTTCAGCACTGCATTCTGTAATTGTTATATCTGTAGCGCAGGAGTAACATTGTTTTTTAGCTTGCAAAAAATCTTTATAGGAGGGATACAATTTACAGTTGTGTTGAATTCTAGCGGCTCTGATGTTATTATACGTGCTTTTGGACAATTTATTTTCCATAACGAGTGACAGAGCCTCATTTTTGGTCGTTTGTTTCTTGCGATTATCGTTTAATAATTCTTTGTAATTCTCGTAACTTTTGTTGGGCTTCCTTCAGTAATGTCCTGGACCACCTTTGCTGCATCCAATTTTCTAGAAGCCCAGAAACTCATTTGGGTAGCGTAGGCCAGTTCTTCAATGCTGTGTTGCTCTCGGATGCTCTGTGTTCGCCACCGGTTACTTCGATCGCTGGAACCTTTAAAACTGGAAGATGGACGCCTTGTGATTTTTGTACTTGTAGATGATTCCTCGGAGACCTCTATGTTCTTAGGTTTGTCTCATAAATTAACGTCCATTGCTAATCATGATTCATTTGTTGCAATGAATCTTTCATAAGTCCTGTTGCATTCTTGTAACTTTTTACGGAATTTGTGGAATAATTTTCTCAAGTCGTCCTTGACTTCAGCATACAAACTAAATGTTTGTTTATTTATTTGTGATAAATGTTTTTCAATTAATTTAACAAGAACATTATTGTCTTCGGTAATATTATCGTTGATGATATAAAAAATTTCTTTTCTTTTCAAGGACATTTGTTCTTTTTGTCTGAAATATTCTATAAAAAAAAACAAAATTGTTTAATTAACTAATTTGGTTACAAGAAACGAATATTAGCAGCTGCATAATTATTTATTGTATTCATATTCAATTTGAAAATGTTAAATTAGAAAATATTAAATATTTTTTTAAAATTGGTCAAAAATTTAAAAAAATAAAAAAGTAATTTAATTTTTGTACGAAAAAACGATACATTTTTAAATTTGTTTATTCATAAAAATTTTAATTTTTTAAATAAAAGGTAAATTAAAATCAATAAAAATTAAATTTAAATGAAAAAATCATTTAATTTTAGTTAGAAAAAAAGGTGCATTTTTCTTTGTTTATTAATAAAAATTCTGATTTTTTAAATAAAAAGTAATTTAAAATCAATGAAAATTGAATTTTTAATAATAATCGAGCAAGATATAAGGAAGTAAAGGCAGTGGAATATTCCATGCCTATACCTGCTGCGAATCCTAAATAAATAGGGATTAGGGACTGACCTGAGAGAAGTGAAAGTTACATACCTTGAGAAAAATGTGATACATTCAAAATATATTTAGTAATGTACCATTTTTTCCAATGAAAAATTTACAAAAAGATTATTTTCAAGCATTTGAATTGATTATATTGTTTTTACAAATTAAAAAATGTTTAAACAATAAGTAATACATGTATTGATTATTATTACATTATTGAAACATATTTATGAACCTGTGGTAAACAATTTGTGTAAACAAAACAAAATGATTTTATTCATTTTGAATCAATCAAAAAAAAGCGTGCAATGCGCGTCTGAAAGCGAATTTATGCCGCAGAAAAATTTAGATAAAACAAAATGGGACAAGTGGGGACAGCTATTTTTTTTAAATTAATGAAGAACGATTAAAGAAGACGAAAAAATTTGTTTGAGAGTGGGATCTCGTGGGACTTTTGACTTCTGTATATTTTAATTTTTACGATTTAAACTGGAAACGATAAAAAAAAACGATATTTTAAATGCTCCAATAATGTAATAACAATCAAATTTTATTGCATTATACTTACATAGTTGAAATTTACTTTCTTTCGTTGACTCCATTTGACGAAATTAAAATAATTAAAAACACAAGGAAATAGAGCGTGATTGAAAATTACGTTTATTTGCGTTCGGGGCGAGCTCTCGATGTGACGCGCTCAACAGTCAGATAACAATAGATTTCGAGAGCCAGGTGTGTGCATGTGGCTCTCAAAAACGATTGTTTCTAACGATAAAGATATCAACCTAACTATTTAGGGCCTTAAAAGTTCCCAAATTGAAACTTCGATTTAGGGTTTTGGTCACGTTTTTGACAATTGGATCTGTGCGATGGTCACTTTGAACAGATATTAGACAATAGCGTTATTGATTTCGATGCCAAAATAAAGAGAAGACAGTTAAAAGAGATGATATTAAGAATCAGCTATTCAGAATGTTATACTTGTAAAGGACGATTATACGGTACGGGTAAATTTGCGTGACTCATCTATGCTTACGCTCCCCGTCGCTTTGCGTACACGAAATGCCTCGAGATACGGAAGATAACAGATGATTTCTTAAAACGGGGAATTATACAGCCCAGCATCTCTCCATATTGTGTTCCTGTTAGAAAGAAAAATGAACAATTAAGATTATGTGTAGACTTAAGGCCGTTAAACACTCGAGTCGAGAAGCAAAAATATCCTTTTCCAGTAATTGAAGAATGTTTATCAAGTCTGGGAAATAAAGTTGTTTTTTCGCTTCTCGATTTAAAAGATAGATTTTCATCAGATAAAGATGCATGGAGACTAGAGCTTACTAGGGCAATAAATACAATCCGGATTTTTGAATATCCGGATATTCGAATAATTCGATTTTTAATTTATTCGATTACTCAAGTCCGGATTCTTGAACTATCCGAATAGTCCGAATCCAGATCTGAATATTGAAAATGTCTGACAATAAAACTATTCGAAATTATCTGTATTTGTAAATATATTCGGAACGCGATCATACTGTGAATATATGCAGTAATACCGCATTTTCTTTTTTCTCACGTCGTGTGTCATAGCAACAAATTATTTATTATTTGCGAATACAGATCATTTCGAATAGTTTAGACATTTTCGATATTCAGAACCGGATCTGGATAATTCAAGGATCCGGACTTGAGTAGTTCGAATAATAAATATCTTGGATAATCCGGATAATAAGATAAATTATCCGGATATTTTCAGTGCTTACCGTTTGGATATTGCGAGTCGCCCGCCGAGTTTCAAAAACGCCTCGTGACAAAACAGCTCCATTGATCCCCGAGAATAAGATACTTCTGTACATAGACGACGTCTTAATCCCTTCGGAAACGGTCGAGCAGAATCTCTCAGTACTTAAAGAAGTCTTGGTCATGCTGAAAAGTTACGGGTTTGAATTAAATTATTCAAAATGTCAATTTCTTCAAAGAAAGATAGACTTTCTCGGTCATATTATTTTGGCTGAGGATATAACCTTGAGCCCGCGGCATACGGAAGCAATACATAATTTCGCGCAACCGAAAAATGTATTAGAAATTCGGAGATTTCTCGGTCTTACAAATTATTTACGCAAATTTATTAAAGATTACGCAAAAAAGCAAGATCCTTGCAGAATTTACTTAGAAAAAGTTAATTTTGATTTCGATAAATTGTGCGTTGAATCCTTTAAGAGATTGAAGCGAGAACTTTTCATCTTTTTCGGTGTTTCGCCTGTACGATCCATCCGCCAAAACGGAGCTACATATCGATGCGTGCAGACCTTGGAGCATTTTTAATGCAACGCCAAATAGTGGAGTACAGTTAGATATTTACTTCGGAAAAAATTCACCGTCGGTAAACTTTGTTGACAAAGCTTCGTAAATATATTTTAAATATATCAAAAAAAGTTTACCACTATAGCTTGTACGCTACCTTTTTTATTTAACAAATTAGTTGCAAAAAAGCGGTTTTTAGCAAATAAAATATCGGAGAGTTTCAATCACTTCTTATTCGACATTAAGTTCTTCAAGAACAAATCTTAATGTGTTCATCTTCGATGCATGGAGGTACGTGATATACAAGGCGTAACACACGAGGTATGATACATACACGAGGAACGTGGCATGATACGTACACGAGGAACG
The DNA here is from genome assembly GCA_021460005.1 of Tetramorium alpestre. Taxonomy (NCBI): domain Eukaryota; kingdom Metazoa; phylum Arthropoda; class Insecta; order Hymenoptera; family Formicidae; genus Tetramorium; species Tetramorium alpestre. The sequence continues at coordinate 6,566 of JAJVSH010000357.1, read as the reverse complement.
AGACATGAGACAGTAGAGACTCGTGCACGTTCCGGCACACGCGCATAATATTTCCGACATGTTTTAATCGGATATACTATGTACTATATATATTAGATCGGATTTTATCTGATCAAAGTGAATACTATGTATTATAAAAAAATATACTATTTTTATCCGATCAAATGCAATATGCGATCATATTGTATATCAATTTGAACGGATAAATAACTTGCGGCTCATTATCCGTTCATATTTTATTGGAAACTACATTTCATCGGATAAAAGCATCTATCACTTTATCGGATAGTCTTAAATCCGTTCAAAATCGATCGATGATAATTGCTAAGATATTCGAACGGTTTTTTTCGATTAGAACTGCCGGATATTTTTCTCAGTGCATTCTTCTATTAAGTCGAATCCGTCACTGGAATACAACCAGAGAAAACATGCCGATTTCTTGTTAGCACGCTGTACAAATGCTTCTTTAACATTTACTAGTCTTTAATTGTAATAATTTATTTGTAATAATAACTCTGTCCGATAGCATTTTTGTAACATAAATATGAATAGTCATTTCCAACGTATTTTTGCCTCCTGAACACGAATCCGTTATCCAAATTTGGTTATCACGTCACAATTTTGAGAAAAATGGCATCAAAGTGGCTCGAAATGACAATTTCGAGAGTATTCATGATGTTATAGCATCGGTATAAAATTTTTTCATCAAATTTTGTTTGTACCATTTAAAAGTATCAACTTTCAGCTTTAAAATGCATTTTGTTTCGTTTTGATATAATTTTTTATTATCAAGATTCGAATTTTGTGCAACAATCAGATTACACACGGAGCAGCATGTTTATGGTAGTGAAGGATGCATTAATGACTCATACCTATTATATTATTTAAGTCTAAAAGCACATATTTTGCACATAATGCAGTATTAAGATAGAATAAAATATTTTTTGCATGTTTTAGTTGTAACCGGCGTTGTAACGTCATGAAAACTCTCGAAATCGTCATTTATTGCCACGTTGACGTCATTTTTCTCAAAATTGTGACATGATAATCAAATTTGGATAACGGATTTATGTTCAGCGAGCAAAAATTCGTTGAAAATGACTATTTCCACTTATGTTACAAAAAAAATTTTGTCAGACAGAGTAATTTGTAATTATTTGTAACAATTTGTAATAGTTTGTAATCATTTATATTTGTAATAATAATTGAGTCAATTTATTCAGAAAATAATTATTCGTAAAAAAATTTTAATTGTATAAATTTTAGTTAAATTGTAAATAATGCATGTAAAAAATGTAATATATAAAAGTAAAATTTTATAAATGTATGTAAATTTATAAAATATTTAAAAATGAAATCATTATT
>JAJVSH010000356.1:44179-60514 GCA_021460005.1 Tetramorium alpestre | reverse complement strand
ATTATAATTAAATATAAAAAATAACAAATTTTTGAATCATGTGTCAACCTGCCCCATTAGTGGGGCAGGTTGACACATGATTAAAAAATTTGTTATTTTTTATTAAAGTTTTGTATCAACCTGCCCCATAATTATTTGTGTCAAGGTGCCCCAACAGTTTTCAAAGTAAATCTTAATTTCCGAATCTAAATTGATCACTGTGCAAAAATATGAATCATGGAAATTAAACACAACTATATAGACTATCATTCAGTAATAAATCTAAAATTTCTACAATTATAATAAATTAATTAATTCAATTTATCTTAATGCACCAAAATTAACTTTTAGTAACTCAAAATATTTTACTTCTTTTCAGATCGAAACAATGTAAACTAACTTCAAAAATTAAGGTTAGGTTCTCTTTTGGATAAAAAAGGCATGCAGTGATAATAATACGCCGAACTGAAAACCTTCCCTTCCCCCGAAACAGCAAATTCTCAATGTTTGTTCCACATCTCCTTCTTGAGCCTTTTGGATACGTACGATTAGGGAATCTTGGAGTCCTTGAACACATAACACACTCACGGGGTTTCGGCTCAAAACGACATGACGTATAGCCGTTCCATGGCGATGTTCAATAGAGTATTGGAATTCTTTCAACAGCAATATCCAATGTGAAACTCGCAGACACGAGTCCTTCTTCTTAATAGTCCAGATAAATGCTTTACAATCAATAACTATCTTGAAGGGTATTCTCAGAAGATATATCCGGAATTTTTTTAAGGCCTTAAGGCCCTTAACTATGGCCAACACCTCTAGTTCGAAACTAGTGTACTTTTCTTCGGTAGGGGAAGTCTTCCAGCTAGCATATATATAGGGTGAAAATACCCAGCATCAGGATCCTTTTGCAACAGGACAGTTCCCAATCCATCCATCCGTGCATCCGTGTGCAGTTCCGTCTCAGCGCCCATAGTAAAGACGTAATACTGGCTTCTCGATCAATGCCGCCTTTAATTGTTCAAAAGCTGCGTTCTGTTCTACGAGGGACATTTCATAAATATTGCACAGGTTGGTACCACTGCGGGATAGATGACGCTGCAACAACGAGCAACACGTCAGTTGTAGTTCAAAGCTTGAGGAAGCAGTGTGTTATTTTGTTTCATTTGTAGTGTATTCCATTTTTAAGTTACGCGACTTTGAAATGGAGCCTGTACGTGTCTCGGGTACTGTGACTATTGAAGAACAACGGGCATTACATACATTAAGATTGAAACTTTACGTGGAAAAAACCCGACAGAAATCCACAGTGCTTTAAGTGACGTTTGTGGTGAGTTAACAGTGGACCGTAGTCCTATTCACAAAGTTGAAACAACCTATGCGTGGACGTCGTTTTCAATCTCTGGAAAAGCTTTCTACCGCCGTTACCCGAGCCATCTGACAGATGAACAAAGATGGTATCCTCGATGGTATAGTAAGGCTTCCAACTCGTTGGGATTCGGTCATTGAGAAGCAGGGAGACTATATTGAAGGAATGTAAAGAGATATTTTAGTAAAAATAAAAAATGTAAGTAAAAAAAATTTTTGTGCATTATTTATGAAATGACCCTCGTAGACCAAAAGTAAATTTAGCATCCTTCTTCAACAGGTTACTTAATGGACCAGCAATCGTCGCAAAATGGGGGATAAACTTTCGGAAGTATCCGGTGAGTCACAAAAAACTTTGAACCTGTTTTACTGTCATAAGCTTTGGAAATCTGGACATCGTTAATGTCTTTCTCTTCGATGGTCGATAACCAGCTTTGACAATGTATTCTAAGTAATCTACCGTCTTAACTACTGGCATTTTCCACAGTTGATTATCAAGCCATATTCGCTGACAATTTTGTAGAATCCTTTTTAACTTTTGCAAGTTTCCTTCTTCAGTCTTCGCCGCTATAATTAAGTCGTCCAAATACAATGAAACAGTTCCATCGGCGATCAGGTCTCTAAACACTGTTCGAATGTGCCTCTGAAATACAGCCGGTGAGTTATAAAGTCCAAACGGAACCTTAAGGAACTCGTACTGACCATCTGGTACAATAAACGAAGTGAATCTGATGCTATCGTCGTCTATTGCCACATGAAAAAATCCATCTTTCAAATCGAGTGTACTGAATACAACCGCATCTTGTAGCTTGTCCAACTGAACTTCAATTAGAGGCAATGGATTTCTATCTTTGATTATCTTCTTATTTAGGGACCGGTAGTCCATACAAAGTCTCCATCCTCCAATCTTCTTTTCTATCAGTACAACCGGGCATAATCGGACGAACTCGGTCGAACTACTCCATCTTTCATCCAAGAATCAATTATGTTGTTTACAATATGGAAATGCTCAGCTGACAATCTTCATGCACGTTGATATACAGGGATATCATCTGTCAGCATGATTCGCATTTTGACTCCGCTATCTTTCGTCTGCTCTGGCTGATAATTTTCAATTAATCCAGTCAACTTAGTCTTCAAGTTCTTATCCGTTACATGACCTAGCTTTACTTCGTATTCGTCATCTGGTTCATCGAGGACATTTACGTTCAGGACTTCCTTCCAATTGGCATCGTTCTTCACAAGGTCGTCTTCCTCGGGATCAATCTTCGTTAAAGTAGCATGTCTACGTTTCAATCTTATCTCGGCAAAATCTGATAGTTCTCCTCTTATCAATAAATCATGTGCTAGAAAATGATCCGGTATAACATCAAAGGTAAATGCGAATTTAATTCCATCAATGAATACGTCAGCTCTGAATCGTCCCAACGTTTTACTAGCTGAAGTACCAATGCCGTCAAACTAATTATTTCTTGCTCCAATTACAGGGCGCCCAATGTCACGTAGAAACTAGCACGTACTAAATGCAAATCACTTCCTGGATTTAATACCGCCCTTACTTCTTTTCCCAACATCGAGACTTCTTCATACGTCTTTTTATTTCTTGATTTCACTGCATCTACTCGTACTTTAGCGACTTTGTCGACTTTGTCGCTCTTTTTGTCGGAACTTGTGCATATGCCCGAACTGTTCACACTTGAAACACCCTTTGGCCCTTTATCTTTGTGAGGACAATGCCACTAAGATGTTTTTTACTTCCACAATTGAAGCACTTCTTCTGTTTCTCGTTGTCCGTCTCTTAACTAGATTGCGACGTCTTCTTTGCTTTATCCAGCGACCGATTTTTATTTGTTGCCTTGCTTTAGTTACTTTTCTGGATTTCATATTGCGCCAATTTCTTCCTCAGCTCTTTTATCGTGGTAGCCGAATACAGAATGGATTTATTAGCCTCGTCGTCTTGAATGCCATCTATTATATACTGGATTTTTGCTTCAAGTTCGATATCACCATGGCTGGCTATTTCCAGTATGCGATACACATACGCCTGATATAATTCATCATCCTTTTTCTTCACTGACTTTAGTTTTTTTTGTGTATTTGCTTGCTGTTGACTTTAGTATATTTGCTTGCTGTTCACTGTTTTTGAGAATTCACTCACTAGAGATTTTCTCAACTTCTTCCAAGACTTCGCTGCGCACTCAATATTCGTGAACAACTTTGCTGATCCACGTAGCAGTCTTTTAGCGTATATTACTTTCTGAGCCTCCGTCCATTGGCACAATTCAACCGTTTCTTCGATATTGATCAACCAACGGTGAATATTTTCACTCCCGTCTTCACTAAATGTTTCGAGAGCATCCTCGACGTCTTTGAATGTTAGAGTCACCCGTCTAAAGCGTACGATCTGTCCCTCGGACTACGTTTACGGAACATCTCTCACTTCTCTTGTCGGGACTTTTCTTTTTCCGCTTCTTATCTTCCTCTTCATCGTCGTCCTCATCTTCGACGTCTTCGTCGTCGTTCTCTGATTCGTCGGATTCTTCCATGGCGGCCTTCAGCCTATTGCATAATACCGCTTTATTGCCCGTCGTCTTGAGCCCCAAAGCACGTAAGCGCGTTTTTAATTCAATCAACGAAAACAGATTAATGTCCGCTGCCTTATTATCATCTTCTTTGTCGCTCTCGTTGCCGGCATCCGTGACCTCGTCTTCCTGAGATTTTCCCGCCTTCGTTGCGGTTTTTGAGGCGTTGCCGATTAACGAAGAATACGCTCGGCGTAATCTCTCTGTTAAAGCAGCTGTACTTCCTTTCGTAGAGAGCTTGAGCTCTTTCACCTTTTTAGCTCTTCCGCGGATAGTGCGTCCATGCTCATTTGGCTTGTTTCCGCACCGCTTTCTTCTGCCGTCGCCATAATTTTCGTCTTTACATCGTCGTCGATATCAAAATTACTCGGTTCGCACCCAGCACAATGTTGTACAACACGTAACGTTCTCACAGCCGTCTGCCTGCCACGCACCGTATCACCACTGTCTCGGTACACCCACCGAAAAATCGCATTTCTGCGTCGCGTTTTTTCACGGCCGTCTGCCCATTACACTTACACCGTCGATAGTTCACAACACACTGTATCTCCAGCTCGACCTCGGACGAGCTCCCAGAATTATGTAGGATTTTTTCAGAAGTCACAGTCAGTTGTATATTGTACAGTACTAACGAAAACGCTCAAAGCTTGCGTCTCGAAATTTCTCGCGTGTCGCCATTCCAGCTACTACTTTCTTCTCTCTCGAACACACACAGACGAAACACTCGCGCCATCCCGCGTCCTTGCGCTCATCACGCCACGCCTGACGCGCGCTCACCAACTTTGCACAAAATCTGCGCGCGAAAAGAAATGCGTTAACACCGATCCTATATATGTACATTTAAAATTTTGACACTTTACTCGATAGTACCCCCTAGACGGGCGCGGCACACATACACGATACTGCTTCTTGCAGCGCTCGGTCGTTAGCACGCGCGTAGAATGAGGAAAATGGCATCGCGATCCGGTTATTACTATTAATCGAATCGTCCTCATTTTCACTCTCATTCTCATCATTATCGCTTTTATCTGATGTATCTTTTCCTTGTGCATTGCGACGAGTATCTCGGAAGATTATGCCGATAATCAGCGGAGGCTCGTCGGAATTAATAGAAATCGTTAGGAATCAAAACGGAACGAAAGTGTCGCACAATCCGAATTAAACGATAATTATTATTGGGCGCCAGGTGCGAGCTCTCGCACCACGATATAACACGAATTACGAAATTTTCAGAACGCGACAAGTTACTTTTACGCGACACTCCCGGTAGCTCGCGAAGACGGTGGTTCGCGGAAAGGACGGATGGCTAAGAAAGGCAGCAATTCACTCAATTACTCCCATTCATACATAAAAATTAAAAATATATATTTAAGAATGATTCGATAGTGGAACTTACAACGCGGGAAAGATTCTCGCCGAAAGGAAATTAGCAATGTTCACCGCACGTGATTTTACGGACATCGAATTACGCGATCACAAAAAAAGAAAATATAGTTGAAAGTACATTTCCGTAACCGAACGTATAGAAAATGCTATAGAAACTTCGGACGCGTTCCGGTAATTCTGATTCGCAATTTCACAGATTAAGATTACAATGCTCGATATCATAATACAGAGACGCTCTAAATACAGTTTCGAATTATTGAGAACTTAACAAATCTAACTACAAAAGAAATACCGGACACTATGACTGTTGACGGTCGCGCTCTCGGAGGCGATCTCGCCGTCGCAAATGAAACTCATACGACATGGATATCTCACGATTTTAACGCGACTGAATGAAGCTACCGCGGCCACGAGATAATAAAAATTTACTCTAATATTCGGAAAAATAAACGGGCGGCTCCTCCAGGGCAAAGCACGCGAGCGGAAATTCTCCGCCCGATTCGCGAATGAGCCACGTGGCCGCCACGAAATGGCCGGTCAACGAGAAGGGAACGAAACAGCACGCGAAACTCCTGGAGGAACCGGCCGCCGAACTCACGCAATGAACCCAGGGTGCCAGGGTGGAGGTCTTACAGAAGGAGGTCGTCCTATCTCGTCGCTGGCCCTCGGATTTGCTGGGGTCATCGCCTTCGCTCTCTGATCGGAATCGGGATCAGGATCGTCCGCGCACCCTCACGCTTCGCCGGCTCGCCGAACAGTAATTTCAGGGTCCGGCCGCGATCCCGATATGAGCCCTCCTGCGGCGGTGCACCCCGCGAGCGATACGGCAATTCATTGCCGGATTCTCGGCGGCGTTATCGATCGGTGATCTACCGCCCGTTTCCTCCCTGGACAACGGCTTCCGCCCTCTGTGTTGCTCGGGTCTTCGGCTCACGGCGCTCACCCTCGGCGCAATCTCTCCGGGCTGGCCAGGCCCGGGAAACCTTGCCCGCTATGAGCGCGTGGAGGTGTTACGTGCTCCTTCCTGCTGGGCACGCGTTTCTGCTGCCGCGGTCGCGGCCGAGGAACCTCTCGGATCGCGACTCACTCAATCCTCCACGTTGACGGAACACCGTGCCGATCCTTGTTATGCTCCGGAGAGACTCAAGCGGAGATCGACGTCCACCGGGCTCCGATAGCTCCGTCGTCCAGCCGCTCCTGGATCCTTCTCGGCTTCTTTCGCTCCTCTATCGGCCTCTTACCCGGCTCTCTACGCTATCGAAACCGCCTCTCACAACTCTCGCCAACTTGCAGTATTATGCATGAAAATAGAATAAACAAAATAAGCAAATGAAGAAAAGAAGATACCGCGAACTCATATCGGACGCAACAAACGTTAAAATGGGCGCGTCGGAACGGGGAGATCGCCTCTCTCGCGACGCGAGGGCGCGATCCCAGATATTCTCTCCCTCGGTCGAGCCTATGTCCTTGTGACAGACCTTGTCACATCACAGCATATTTAAGTTAACGTGATATAGCCAAATCTTTTGTTATGATTGACTGTCTATAGTGTGACTTATGAGTTGTGACGTGACTTTGTCCGTTACAAGGGCTTGCCTGACTGAGCGGGGTCGGGATCGCATCCGCACCTGCGGAAAGGTGACCTCGTAGAAAGTAAAATTAAAACTGATAACGGATCATCGACGACGGATGGCGCGCGAGACGAAGGAGGACTCAACGAGGCGTTGCGGAAGCAGTGATAGAAGATGGCAAGATTTTTCTCGCGTATGCGCATTCGAGCACAAGCTGCGCAGCCTCAGTGATGTACACACTAGTAGTACTGTAAGGGTCCTAATGCTCGTTAAAGAAAGATAAAGAAGGAAATTGTGAAGAAAGGTTTTATAATATTTATTTATTAAAAAATAAAAATATTATTAAAGTTTAAACTTGAAATTGAAATTAAAATTAAGTGAGATCAAGATTAAAACACAGAAATCACATTTCTATTCAAATTAAATGTAAAATTAAGATTCGAATTAAAAATAAAATCAAAATTTAAATATTCAATAATTCCCATTAAAATGAAAAATAATATTTTAAAAGAATTATAAGAATTTTCTTAATTAATTAATTAATAATTAATTAAATCTAAACTTATAACTACGGAATCTTGTGTGCATGTCAGGAACTCTCTATAGGCACCCAACGTTGCCGTTTTCATTCGTCATTGAAAAATATTAAATACGTCACGTCACACATGCGCACGAGGACTAGCGCCGCGGAAAATCTTACCATCTCCCATCACTACGCGGAAGCACTGTTCCGGGATAGCACTGTTTCGTGGGACACGGACAAGAGCGAGATGAAAAGAAGAACGACAAAAAAAATTCCTAGACGACACCTTCTGTAAGACCATTACTCCGGCGTTATTCACGAGCTAACGAGACCGGGCACAGCGTCCTTCTAGCAGATTCCACCATGATGTAAAAAGTCAAGGTGTTCCATTGCGCATAATGGCAGCCAAATATTGATCAGCCAATTAAATATAAATGTTTGCCCCCAAATGTAGCACAAGATTCGAATACAGTATTAATAAAGATGTGAACAAAATTTGTAAAAGTGTGGAATAATACAAATATAATTAAAATTTTTAAACTATTTCATGTTAAAAATATATAAAACATGTATTAATACATAAATATAAAACACAAAATGAAATAATAAAATCAATGACCTACATCAATCAATAAATAGTAAAAGAAAAAAGAATTGACTACGAATTAGTAGCAAAACATTGTAAATAAAAAAATACACAGTGTGATTTTATATTTGATATAAATTTAATATAAATTAATACTGCAATTATGTAAAAATTGTAATAGTAGTATTCCTAATTCAACTGTATTTAATATTGTTTTAACTTTATTATAAAATGTGCTTAATATGAATGCCTTTAACACCTATAATGCGTTTAAATCTAAAATCAAAATATGATGCTTTAACAATAAATTTTATAAAAAAATGCTATTTATATTATAAAAATTAATATATGTAAGGATTAAATTAAAATAATTACAAAAAATTAATTTATTTAATAACATTTTATTTTTATTATATTTTTCTTTATTACATAATTTTTTTATTTTTTTAGATTTTTTTATACATATTATTTTCAATGCTTTTTTTATTTAGTTTTTTTAGTCTTATTTAAGTTCTTGTATGAACTAGACATGCAATTACTTTTTTCGCAAATTGTTATTCGTTTACATCATTACAATGTTAGTCAATTTATTAAATATTTTTTCTTCTTTATTAATTGAAACGCCATGGAATTTAGTAAATTTCTTATTTATGAGTTCAGCTGCTTTTATAAAATTTATGGATGGATACATGCAATTTCCTTTAGATATTGTATAAATTCAATCATCAGAAGATATGTTAGGTAAAAATTTAGTAGGATATCCTAAATCAGGATAACTATTTCGAAATCTATATGCTACATAGCCAATTATATATAAAAGTGCGTTTTTACTATTTCTTGATTAATAACTTGTTCAAAATCTTCCAGTAAATTCATTTCATTAGGACTAGGTTCAAAATTATTTAAATTTATCAATTCTAAAAAAATAATTACAATACAAAGTGTGTATTCAATACTACTACACTACAATCGAATGAATTCCAATTGATCACGGAAGCTTTTTAATAAGAGACACAAATCGACACAGAAGTTATGCTATCAATATTTAATGATAATAACAGAATGACTCCTGCGTTGATTTGTGTCTCTGCTAAAAAGCTTCTTATGTCGTCAATTGACTGCTTTAATATAAAAATTTCTGATTAGTATGTAATAAATTAATGATTGGTATATACTATACTTTTAAATATAATGCCAATTAAAAATAAGATTTATCATTAAGAAGTTAGTATTGAACACACGCAATAAATTCCAACTAATAATATCGGTTTTTTAGTTAACTGTATATATAAATGTAGTTCAATAATAAAAAATTACATGATTAAAAATTACAAAAAAATGTATTTTTTTCTTTTACCTTCTGTATTTTCATTTACACTATTTATTTCTTCCCTTTCTCTGTTATTAATATTTTGTTCGATTTGTGGAGTATACATTAATACACTTTCTTCCTCAGATAAATGGAATCTGAATTATCTACATCAGTTGTAGTAATGAATGAGTCACAATTACTGTCCTCTTCAGTATTTCTTTTTGCAGAGAGTACGTGTTCTGAGTGTTTTCCAAGGATATATTATTTCAAACGATTTTTCACTTCCACAGCTGTGGGATGAACATATCCACATCCCATAGATCTTATGTAAGAAAAGAAGTTTTCAAGGATATTTTTTCTAAACAAGTTTTATCCACAAAGTTTTCTTCAATGTTAAATCCGTGATCGAAAACATTATTTCTAGCTAATTTTAGCAGATGCGGAACATCTGCATAAAAAAATATTTTTAGGGAATTATTTGCGGGATGAATATTATAACATTTCTTCTCGATATCTGTTGTAATAATTTCGTTCTTAGAATGACTATCAAATTCAACTCCGATATGTAAATCTCTCTATAAATTTATATTGCTTGGATCCATATCGCACGTAACAGCAATAACAATATAGTTTATTTCATATAGATATTGTATGACGGTATATACAGGGTGTCCCAGAATTGTCGCGCCAATTTTCATGAGCAGGTAGAGCGAACCAAACTGATTCGAAAACTCCTCTACCATTTTGCAATTTTCGCAATAGTTAACGAAATATTAATTGTTAAAAATGGCCGTATTAGGTCGACCCTCCGCCGAATACAAGCGCGCGGCGAGAAACGACCGCCCAGCGTCATTGTTACCAAGATCGCGAGGANTTGTTTTCTACAAATGGCAAAAACATAGGGACAATCGCAGCTCAGAATCGCCGCTTTTAGGCATTGTCGCGTTTAGTAAACAATTCAACAAATGGTAGAGGAGTTTTCGACTCAGTTTGGTCCACTTTACCTGCTCACGAAAATTGGCGCGACAATTCTGGGACACCCTGTATATACAAGTATACATAAATAGAAACTTTCATATTTTATTATATTTAATATGTTTATATTGATTATATTTAAAAATGTTTTATTTTGCAGAAACAAAGAAATTAGCACAAATAACATTTCAATAGAAACATTACTGACACAGCTTCGAAACTCAGAAGAAAGCAAACAACAATTGTATGTAGAAAAACAAAAGCTAAAACAGAAAAATAAACAGTTAAATACAAATTACACGATTGCAAGACAAAATAACAAAAATAAAAAGGATTCACAATTGGCTATAAATGCTCTACGCAAATGCTCTACTTTTTAAACAAATTCAACTACATACATATTTAGTTTTATCGTATTATTATTTTGATCTTCAATATTTTTTTATAGATTCTGTTATATTTTGTACTCCTTTTTCTACAGTTATCACTCCTTTCCTATTTTATGCTTCTTCAATATTATTAACATTCTTTTCGACATTTTGTATTGCCTCTTCGTTACTTTGTGCAGCTTTTTCAGATAACAAATAATGTTTCTCCTTAACATGTCTCATGAGTTCATTATACGTAGGTATACCAGTTCTTATTCTAAAATATTAAAAAATTATTTTTGTACACATATGTATAAATATCAATATATTTAATAGTATGAGACACTTACGGCTTATTATTTAGTTTAATTTTTTATTTTTAATGTTTTTCTCATTTTCTAATATTTGTCTCTTTTTGCATTGAACAGATATTATATTTTATTTAGAATGGAATCTTCTTTTAGTTGTCGTAATTCTCTGACTGGTGTGTTAATTGATCTTGATTTTGTAAGCTCCATCGTAAAACAATTGGTGTCAAAATGATCAGTGCATATTTTAGCTGAAATTAAAATCTACTTTATAAGAACTTATTTTTACAATTCGCTGCGGTGTATATTATGTAATAGCAACATAACAAATATAAGTAATAAATACACAGTTAAAATTAATTATAGCAAATAACTTGAATCAATTTTTAGATCTGTTTCACTTCGTCCACAAGCATTAAGCTATTGTTGACGAATTATGGCTTCCTTTGGAAATCTATAAAATGTTACATGCTTTTTTGTACCATTTTGGTATGTATGGTTTTTGCAATGTGTTGCATGCAATACGATAGCATCGCTCCTGTAAATAAAATATACTATGTAAATAAAATATACTATATAGCATAATAATAATACATTTTATTTAATTTTATTNAAAATTTTTTAATATTTTGTTTTACGTTTAATAAATATTTTTTACTAACTTACTTAAATATTTTATTACAATAAAAGTTGAATCACCAAGTTAAACTAATCAGCTAATACGCATCTAAACGCATTTAAGATTATAGACATAATCTCAACCAAAGCGGTTAACAATATATATCTAACTTGGCCTCCGTATTAGTTTTTGCATTTGGGGCAACTCTCTGATTGTTCAACACTGCGTAACTCGGGAATGGAACACCTTGTCTTCTTACATCATGGGTTCCACCACGTGGAATGTAGAATCGCGGTAACGATAGTGGGGTCGCGAACTTGAAGGGCGATTCTATTGTCTCGCGAGGAAATCTCTCACGGTAATCTCGTCTCACGAGCAGTTGAACGCGAATAGAGATTGCGTTTTCTGTTTCTTTTTCGTGTTGTCGAACGATTTGCGGATGCTCGGAGCCGCGACTATTACTCGGTATCGCGGTGTTACGTCCAGACCCACGAATTTTGTCAGAAAGACGGAAGCGAAGGGAAAGGCTCCGTCGGAGAGGAGAAGGAAGGGTATGAAACATTGAAGGAAGGGTAAGAAACATTGTTTGTTATTTGAAGAAGCTGCACAAAGTAACGAAAAGACAATAAATGTCGAAAAGAATGTTAATAATATTGAAGAAGCACAAAATAGGAAAGGAGTGATAACTGTAGAAAAAGGAGTACAAAATATAACAAAATCTATAAAAAATATTGAAGATCAAAATAATAATACGTTAAAACTAAATATGTATGTAGTTGAATTTTGTTTAAAAAGTACTATATATACAAGTATATAGAAGAACGTAACTAACAGCAATATTTAGATTTCGCCTGTTTTTGCCATGGCAAATAAAGGGATAGGCGAGTCGGGCACATCTGTCAAGGCTCCGGCGTTGGGACAATGTCTCGGAAAGACGCTATGACGCCACGCTAGGAGCGATGTGGTCCTTATTTTGGGTCAGAAAATTTAATCTCTTTTATCCGGGGATAGGACCATGTGCAATTCTTAATACGACGAGAATTTGTAAGCGAGGAGCGAAGTCGAGGAGAGTCAATTAACGTGTATAAAGTAACAATTTAATAATTAACATTATTTGTTCTTACTGAAAATTATAAATATGAAAATTATAAAAGTTGTTTAATAATATATTTACAAATTTGACAGATGTAAAATATTGATGGTGAGAAGGCAATATAAAACGAGAGACACTCCAGATTTTTATAAATAACTCTGAACTTTATTTGAAAATAATATGATTTTAAAAAGATATATTTTGACGGCGAGAAATTAAAAAATAAATCTAAGTCTTTGATATTGACGTAAAGAGATTAATTGAAATAAAATTTGATAATTTTATATCTGAACTCTTAAAGAAAAAGAACAGAGAAAAGATATTCGAGATTGATAATCAAAAGAGAATAAGAAAAGACAAACTGAATGAACGAATAAATAATAGTTACAAGTGCATTTTAAAAATAAAAAAAGAGGGCTGACTCTCTGTATATCCTTCAGACCCATCCGTATAGGCGAGAGATAATAATCGATATTTGCCTGAGGACGGAGATTTTACCCAGATCTGAAGGACGAGACTTAGCCTACCAAAATATGTAATTTACGAAGACTTTCGAATTGCCAAGAGACTGGAAATATATGAGTATCTTCACATCCGAATCGCTCTCAGAAGAAAATCGTCTAGAACCTTCCTTCGTCCAGTTGGTTATTGATAGGAGAAATCAAAATGGGCCGTACTACGTCGAAGATCGTTCTCGAACAAGACGGAAGAGATAGCAAGCGTCCTTTCGCCAAGAGGTCCAAGCGCCGAAAGAAGACGAGATGGCTGCAAATCGTATTACGCTGAATATAGCGCTAATAAGCCAAGTTACCCAGGCTTCAAATACAGCGCCGCCTTTTCGATAGTAGCGCTGGGAAGCGCCCGACTTTGAGATTAGCACTAGTGAACGCCCGGCTGTTCAAAAGTAACGCTAGTGAGCGCCCGGCTTTTGGAAATTAGCGCTAATGAACGCCCGGCTTTGGCGCGGAAAAGCACTCTTTTTTGAACAAAAGTCGATTAACATTCTGCATTAAAATAATCAGTTTAATATTCTACATAAAAACAGTCGGTTAATATTCTGCATTAGAATTGTCGGTTAACAGTTTACATAAAAATAGTCGATTAATATTCTAGATTGAAAAGATTTAAACATTAAAATAGTCGGTTAACATTTTACATAGAAATAGTCGGTTAATATTCTAGATTAAATATTGAAATAGTCGGTGAATATTCTAGATTGAAAAGATTTAAACATTAAGATAATCGGTTAACATTTTGGATTGAAAAGCCTTAAACATTTAAATAGTTAACATTTATTGAAGAGATTTTAAACATTAAAATAGCTAGTTTAACCTTTTACATAAAAATAATCGGTTAATATTCTGGATTTTTACATTAATAAATAACATAAAAGTGTTTCAACAGAAAGTTAATTAATATTCTAGCGTACAACGTTCTTGTATATTTTACAAAGTACGTTTATGTATGCATTTTATGTGTATGTGTAGATGTGTGTGGAAAAGGAAAAGTAACATTTAGAAAATTTCGTAGAGAGTAGCTGTAGAAGAAGGAAACAAGTTGTAAAAATGGGAAATGGGGACCAAGAAGGGATCGGAATTGAAAGAAAAGAAAACAGGGATTATCTCCGTCGGACTAGCTCGCGAGACCATCTCTCGAAGATCCTCGGGATCAACGCAATCGAGAGTTAATGCGAAGCGGATAGGGGGGAAGAGGATCGGAGGATTGTGGGAAAGTTAGGATGGAATTAATGAATTCCTGGATCGATAAACGGCGAGGTCTGAGGGGAGGAAGAAGGACTTCATCGAGGAGCTCTACGCTCAAGACTGAAGGAGCCGAAGAAACGGCCCTAAGAAACTCGACGCTCGAGTCGGAAGGAGCCGGGGAAACGGACCGAAGGAACTCGACGCTCGAGTCGGAAGGAGCCGGAGAAACACCCCTAAGGGTTTCGGCCGTGGTAAAAGAGGGGGAAGGATAACGAAAGTAAGGAGGAGAGTAGGAAGGAGAGATACCAAAAGGAAAAAAATTATCGTGTTCGGAAATGTGATCGGAAAAATTATCGCGATCCGACGCTATGGCGGTTGACTCGTCGGTCGAAGTTGGTTCACGAAATCTCGCGTCAGATTCAGCTTCCCTCAGTTGCTTAAATGATTGGAAACGGCTCGGCGGATTTGGCGATGAAGACGGCTCCGTTTGCGCTTTGCGATCCTTCCAGTAGCGTGAAATGGAAAGGCGGAGGCGGGACGATTGAACACTAGAATAGATGCCAAAAATTATTTGCTATATCAGAAATGATTTTTAAGATAGCGGTAGGAAGAATGGAGTTCGCAAAACTGAATATCGAAACTCAGAACGATCACATCAGAAATGGAAATTCACGGAATGACTTGAGGTGACGCGGATTAAAGAATTGCAAAGACTTACTTGCTGGAGTTCTACTGGATTCGGCAGGACAGTACTGGTAACTCAATGGGCCTTCGTGGATGAGCAGAAGGTCGAAATGCTGCGACGAGCATCAGCTCGAACTTGCATTATGTTGCGGCACGTTAACTATGCACTGAGCGCGGGAGAGTATAGCGTACTGAATGTTGATGCGTCAAGAGCCAGGAGAATAGAGAGCGAGAGGGATTAAGATTACGATTTTTATAGGAAGGAATTGAGGGGTAGGTGTGTCTAGGCGTTGGATTTGAGTTTCCTGATTTGCTAACTTGTTTTCCGACCAATCTTAGTTGGAGAATCAGCTGTTGGATTTGTTGGTATGTTATTGGTAGTTCGGTCGTAAAACCCTTTTAGTTTTTTTATGATCGACCAGATTGCGTTTTTTGGAAACAAAGGCAATCTGGTCACAATCCTTTTCGTTTTTTGTGCTAAAAAAAAGGGAAAGTTAACGAAAAGGCAGCCTGGTCATAGAAACTCTTTCGTTTTCCACAAAGAAGGCATTTTGACCGTAGGACCCTTTCGCTTTCTGCGCTTTTCAAATATCTACAAACAAAAGGCATCCTGATCAAGAAATTCCTTCGTTTCTTATGTTTTACGAATTTCAGATATTTTCAACAAAAAGCAGTTTGGTCATAGGATTCTTTCGTTTCCTGTGTCTTTCAAGAAAAATTTTAAGAATAATAGTGAAACTTTCTATTTCCTTATTTTTGAATAGGCAGTTTGATCGAACCGTGCTTTTCTAAGAATCCAAAAATGGCTTTCGAGCTGTTCATATTCGTTTTCAAAAGACTGGCGATTATTGATGGCACACGTACGTTTTGTTAAATAAAAAAAAAGAAAAGGAATGTGCGGATCGTCTATCGCCAGTCGCCCGTCTTAAAGTTTAAACAAAATAAAATAATCTTAAAAATAAGAAAAAATAGTGTTTCTGTCCAAATGGGAGAAATCGTGGAGTCCGCTGGTAACAGTATTATTATCAGTTTTTTTTACCTATGTAAAGTATACAAAGCACATATAAAGGATTTGATATTTTTTTTTATTAATTATCTTTATTGTTTGTTCTCGTAAATATGAAGTTCATTATAATAATAAGATTTTTGCGAAATAGTATAATAGATTACATCATTATCAGAATAATACATTCTTCACTATTTAAATATCTATTTTAATGTTTTAATTTTTAATGTTTACTTTAACTTCTAACACAGTCATAAATCCGAATCTTATAT
>JAJVSH010000355.1:41972-79201 GCA_021460005.1 Tetramorium alpestre | reverse complement strand
CACGCTTAGGAGCTAGGATAATGTAGGAAATTTTTATCATATTCTACATTATCGATCTCGATCAAGTTCGAGCGTCACTCCAGCATCACCTTAAGCAAAGTTCGTATCTGTTCCAACAGACCGTCCTTCGGACAAATGACGCCTATGATTTGCAAATCCATTTTTCCAGCCGCTGTAACGCGTCGAGTAAATTTGTTGTATTTGTAAAATTGTTGTCTATTTACGAAGAACAAATTACTGTCGATGTATCGAAACGCCGACATAATATCCTGCGGAATTCCCGGAAATATCGCATTGATATTATTATGCCTTACAACTCGTATTTGACAATCGTCTATCTCTCCCATGAGATAGTTGTACAGAACAAAAGATCTCCCTTTGTTAGTATTGATCACGGCATTAATCCTAGCATTATTTGGAAGTCCGAAATCACTGAGGGATCTCGGCCAATTCGGCATCAATTCATAGTTCGGATAACCGACCCTGTAGACCATTTTGTCCACGAACAGCACGAGATCGCCCGAGATACGCGTAAAATTTTTCGGAAGAAATCTCAAGTAATCGCTCAAAGAGAGTGGCTTGTTGGTTTTTCCCTCGATATCGATCGTCCATACATTTCGCCCGTGAGCAATAAATATTCTATCGTCTAACACCAACACGGAATCGATGCGTTGCAGAGCGCACAGATTCGTTTCGAGGCTCCTCCTAGTCGTCGTGGATGACATCATCGTCGTCGTCGTTGTCGTCCTTGAACGATCGTCACCGTTATCACCATACAAATGTCGAATCTTAAGAATGTTCTCACCGAGTTCCACAGGAAAAGCTTTATCAGGCGCGAACGCGAACATTACTGATCCTCTGTTCTCACTATGAGGCAATCCTAGAGCGTGACCGATCTCGTGCACCAACGTTTGTAGTAAATTAAACGTATCCGGAGGATTCTCGTCTAGAAGAATATACCACGGTTCCGCGAAATCCACGTGTATCTCCGCGGTAAAATCGTTCTCTCCGGTCGGAAAATACGCGTGAGCGAGAACACCGCCTCTTCCATCGAATCGCGCGTTACACACATTGCCGTTTTTTCTCCTGTCAACGTTAAAATGAGCGTCCTCGAGAAACGCGAGCAATATATCAGGATTATCCGTATTGCGTTCAAAAGTCAAGGCGGATTGTGCCGCCCATCTCTCGAATGCAGTGTGAGTCATACGTAAAATATCCACAGTGCCCAGATGAAAATTCCACGTGAGATGTCTTTTCGGCCATATTCTTGTCCCGTAGCGCGAGCCGGAAAATCAAGAAGACCGCAGCGCGGTTTTCTCATTAGTTGCAGCGTAGCATTGTTCAATCGTCCGTTACCGGGAAGTCCGTAATATTCCTAAAACAGCGCGACAGCGTAGCGCAAAATCGTCGAGTCCTCGACGGTCGCGAACGACGTAACGGTATCGTTCTGAATAGGTAACCGTACCTGTTCAGAAAATTCACCGCGGTTTCGGTATCGTCGGCGAAAGCGGTACCGCGGATCGTGAACAATGCGAAAGAAAGAAGAGGAAGAAAAAGAGAACGCGACATCGCAGACACGACATACGCACCGACAAACGTCTCAGAACGGAATGAAGATCTTTCTCTCTATCGATCGTCCGATTGTAATTCACTGAGGAAATAATTTTTTTTTTTTCGTTATCTACAACGATAACGACGCCGATGATGACGACAATAAAAAGACAGACAGTCGTCGTCGCGTCTAATCAAACCGTAAAAAAAAAACATCGGATTAGCCGGAGGCGCATCGCGATTCACGTCTGAATGTGAGAAACAATTTAAAAGGCGCATCACTAACAATAAATGAATTTTTTCAAAAAAAACCTCACTTTATTTTCCTCTCTTCCACACACATCAGTAGTTGTAGCTACAACTACTCACATCTTTCCTTAAAATACAACAATCGTACGTTTTTTTTAATTTTTTATCTTATTTTTTTCGAATTTAATTACGGCGAAAAATTGACAATTCCAAAAAAACGTCAATAATAATAACAGTATCTCCATTTAAAATAGATAACACGACTCAACAATAGAAAACGAGAATTATCGTCGGTGTCGTGAACGCCTACCGGAACTGTCAATTTTCCGACGGAACTAAATTAAACGACTTTAATGAAATTTCTCTCTCATCACTTGTCGACTGATCAGCCTAAAAAAAAAACAGATATTTACCGACAAACATCGATTTCACTGAAAGTACGTGTCTCTCGTTAGGACTAGCAAGAAGTAATTATACTTGTCGCCAGTCGTAACGAGAGACAAGAACTATCAGTAACATCGACGCTGACCGGAAGACGTCTGTTTCGCACGATCACGCATCAGGTGACGAGAGAAGAATTTACATCAAAGTCGTTTTTTTCCACATTTTTTCAACGGAATCAAATTAATCGACTTTGATGGAATACTCTTTCAGCATTTGTCGTATGGTCGCCGAAATAGACTCCTCCAACGAACGTCGATGTGATCGACAAGACCTGTCTATCGTTAAGACTAGCAATAAGTAAAAATCTTATTGCCGGTCGTAACGCGAGACAGGTACAATCAATCACATCGACGCTAATTAAAGACGTCTATTTCAGATGATCAAACGACAGATGATGAAAGAAGAATTCAATCAAAGTCGATCAGTCTTTGTCCGCGCTTTAAATTTTATTCCCACAACCGCAAATTTTTTCATATATCCTATTGTTCCCCTTGTTTTCCTCCCTGATCGACATTATCCTTCCCCGCTGCTACTCCCTGATGATCGCTGAAAAAAATACGAAAAAATGCATCATACATACACGCACACATACGTGCATTGATAAAATTCTTTTCACATCAAAAAATATCGTACCTCTATCTCTATTTTTCCTTTTCTCTGTCTAAACACCGCCATCGGAAGAAACGTTCCTCACTTCCGTGATAACACCGTGAACCTTGCGTAGATCGTCCGCAGCCTGGTCCAGAAACTGGCGTAACAATCGCCGCTTGCGATCCGTACGCGCGGAAGAACTCAGAAATTGAGCTCGTAGCTTCGCGTACTTCCACCAGACGCGTTTGTCTCGTTTGACAATATCTTTGACGTCGTAGACATACAAGCGAATCAGCTGAAAACCGATCTCCCCCGGTGACTTTAAGGTAAGCAGCCGTCCGTTATCCAGCTTCGCGACGTACTGCGAGATACGATTCGTATCGGACTCGTGCGATCGAACAGAGCGTCGAGTCCGCTTATCTGCCCACCGTCCGCATCATCTTCCTCCTCCCCCTCATCCTCCACCGCCACCTGTCCAACCTCCATAATACGTACTTCCTCGATTTTCTGCTCGATCGCGGTCGAGTCCTCGGGCAGACTCTTAACATACTGACGATACTTCTTCACCCATTCATCGAAAGTTTCCTCCGATATTATTTCTCTCGTGAACAACGAATACATCGACGTTTTAGCGTTCTGACGAACGAAAGCCAACATCTGCTCCCTAGTACATTGCAACGGTCCTTTCTCCAGCCAAAACGGATAGATCTCCGACAGAGCGGTTTTCATCTCGCTGGCCTCTCGCATTCGACGCACACCGCCGTCTATCTTTCGTTGCACGATCATGTACCTCGATATGCTGCCGATCATCAATCTGATGTTGCGCGTAGCCACGTAGGATGAGTTCCACGTCTTGTAGAAAAGATCTTGCAACGTCAAGTAAAACATTGCCGCATCGACGATGTCGCACTCCACACGTGTTTCATTCCGGAGAGACTCCTCGAACAGATCTCCTCTACTGGATCGATCGTCCTCCAGTTGATTCGTAGAGGTCATCTTTATGGTATGTACGATTCTCTCTCTCTCCCGGTCTTTCTCTTGTTTCCGAACGAAAACTGCCATACGCGCACCGCTTATATATACGCGATTCACTCGGAAAAAAACCACAAAGACGAAACGTCGCAAAAAAATAAAAACCCCTTCCTACGTGAGTTTTTTTTTCTAAACTAATCTAAACTAAAAAAACATACACTTATCTCACTCGGACAATATTAATCTCTACGACGACGGCGGCGGTAGTGATTGCCGCAAGTGATAAATCGATGGCGCATAAAGACCAATAAAAACATCCGGCCTGATAAAATTAATAAAATAAAATTAATAAAATTGATAGTAACATTGTCTCTGAAGATCCACTTGATAATTTAAATATAGAAGAAAATATAGGTACACACTTTGAAAGTGTTAACGACGATAGTACTAATAATAATATTTTATACACTACAAAGTCTAACAATTTTCATGAACAAGACTGACCACAGATGGCTTCCCAGTTATAATATTTAGTTATAAGTGTCACGCAGAGTGACTGACGCGTTTATTTTATAAGTACCAACTTCTTAAACCATTTTATTTTGTATTCCTTCATTTACACCTATTTCATAAGTAGTCATTAAAATGTATGTGTATATTAAAAAGGCGTTTAACCCTTTCACCTATGTCTTGATATAATAAGCTAGGTAGGAAGTAATAATATTCATTCGTCAAAGTAAAATAGCTTTAAAATAGTTTTTTATTGCTATCTGTAAAAGAATAGATTGATTATTATTAAGTTAAGAGTGATNCGGACAATATTAATCTCTACGACGACGGCGGCGGTAGTGATTGCCGCAAGTGATAAATCGATGGCGCATAAAGACCAATAAAAACATCCGGCCTGATAAAATTAATAAAATAAAATTAATAAAATTGATAGTAACATTGTCTCTGAAGATCCACTTGATAATTTAAATATAGAAGAAAATATAGGTACACACTTTGAAAGTGTTAACGACGATAGTACTAATAATAATATTTTATACACTACAAAGTCTAACAATTTTCATGAACAAGACTGACCACAGATGGCTTCCCAGTTATAATATTTAGTTATAAGTGTCACGCAGAGTGACTGACGCGTTTATTTTATAAGTACCAACTTCTTAAACCATTTTATTTTGTATTCCTTCATTTACACCTATTTCATAAGTAGTCATTAAAATGTATGTGTATATTAAAAAGGCGTTTAACCCTTTCACCTATGTCTTGATATAATAAGCTAGGTAGGAAGTAATAATATTCATTCGTCAAAGTAAAATAGCTTTAAAATAGTTTTTTATTGCTATCTGTAAAAGAATAGATTGATTATTATTAAGTTAAGAGTGATTATTATTAAAGTGTGCACCCCGTTTCGGCTCTATGAAAGACCACCCCGATGAGTCCGTGAATTCCTCGAGCCGAACCTGAGCGCACTGAACTCAACTTTTGCTATTGCGCACCTGACCCCACTTCGGGTCGTTTCCGAGGAACGATCGATCGTTCCCTCGAAAATCATCAGCTTTTCGTTTCAAGTCGCTGTCGTCATGCATCACATTCGAGTCTGCAAAGTCGCAGCCAAGATCGAGCACGAGTTCAGTGCGTAAAGGTGCTTCTCGAATAATCTCAAACGCGAACGCGCTCGCCCCGTTGCATCGGATCAAGATCTCCGTTTCGCCGGCAAGATTTCCGCTTCGCGCGATTGACTTGTCAATCATCAAGAAGATCTCTGTATCGTGGTAACAACGGTGCGCAAGAAATAAGAAGATATCCGTTCGAAAGCGCTCGGCGCACGCTCTGTTCAATAATTATTAACATTTGTTTATATCTTTTAACGATCTGAAGAACGAATAAATCATTACAATTTCGTGTGTGAAATAAATGTGATCACTTTCTTTCCTCCACACATTTTCTCGACTCATAGAAATTGCTCGTCGTTCGTTTGCCACGTGTTGACCTCGCCACTTCCCACGGTCATCGCATCGCGTTCTCTTCAGAACGAGACCGGCACCCTCAATCTACGACAATCGCTCGATTGATCGTAAACAATTATTAATTAGAGTCATTAGTATTCTGAATTCAATACCCATATTAAAGGATTAAGTATTGTGTTTGATTGATAATATAAAGATAGAGTCTTACGTAATACAGGACTTTAAGATTAAATTCACTTAATTAATTTTAATTTGGTAAAGATTAAATATGGCGTCAACATGGCGTCAATGTAATAATAGATTTTTTCATTATTATACTTACAGTCGTAAATTTGAGACGAGGACCTGGGGATAGCATCTCCTGGGTGATTTCGGAATCCGAGACCGGTACCTGAAAGAAAAACATAAAAGCGTTAATAATTCTTAATTTAATAAGTTTATTCAAGATGGCGGCGTAAGTACAATGCGTGATAGCGCCGAATAAAGATAATTGCATAATAATCGTTAATTCGAGTTTGTGTTGATATTTCTATGAATAAATCATGTGTGGCAAAGTGACCACACATTAATTAATTAATTGCATAATTAGAGATTTTAGCCAAACAGAGCTAAATCAAAGATAGCGGCGGTACAATAGACGCCGATCTATCTAATAAAGTTAAATATCATTAATTTGATTAAAATCATTTTAATTTCTTTTTTCTTATTTCGAAAAACGCGTGGCAAAGCGTTGATCACGCGTTGTACATCTCATTATATTCATTAGCATAAGTTTGCGTTGCAGTGCAACATGGCGGCGTTGCACTGATAGCGTTTATCATTCGAGGTAGTATATCTTTAAAAGTTAGTGGGTACAAGCTATGTTAGCTTGAACTACTTACATACGCAGCCGGATTGGCTGTTGCTAGCATGGTAGGGAGCGATCTCCAGATGCGGCGGCTCGAAGCGGCGAGCAACGCGATTGGAGAATAAGAAGTAGAAGGGTGTTACGTCCAGCGGACTCCACGATTTCTCCCATTTGGACGGAAACACTATTTTTCTTATTTTTAACATTATTTTATTTTATTTAAACTTTAAGACGGGCGACTGGCGATAGGCGATCCGCACATTCCTTTTCTTTCTTTTTTTTTATTATTTAACAAACGTACGTGTATCATCAATAGTCGCCAGACTTTTGAAAACGAATATGAATAGCTCAAAAACCATTTTTAGATTCTTAAAAAAGGCACGTCTCGCTATTATGCTTAAAATTTTTCTTGAAACGAAAGAATCCTATGACCGAACTACCTTTTGTTGAAAATATCTGAAATTTGTAAAATATAAGAAACGAAGGAATTTATTGACCAGGATGCCTTTTTGTAGATATTTGAAAAACGCAGAAAGCGAAAGGGTCCTACGGTTAAAATGCCTTCTTTTGTTCGCGTGTGGAAAACGAAAGAGTTTCTATGACCAGGCTGCCTTTTCGTTTTTTTAGCAGGAAAAACGAAAAGGATTGTGACCAGATTGCCTTTGTTTCCGCAATCTGGTCACAATTATAAAAATCTGGTCCGATTATAAAAAACTAAAAGGGCTTTACGACCGAATCAATAAGAATATACCAAACAATACCAACAAATCCAATAACCGATTCTCCAACTAAGATTGGAGGAGTCGGAAAACAAGTTAACAAATCAGGAAACTCAAATCCAACGCCTAGACACACCTACCCCTCAACTCCTTCCTATAAAAATCTCAGTCTCTACCCTCTCGGTCTCTATTCTCGCCTGACTCTTGACTCAGTATGCTATACTCTTTCGCGCTCAGTGCAAGTTAACATTGTGCGTGCCCGCAACATTGTGCAAGTTTCGATCATCAACTCGCCGCAGCACTTCAACCTACTGCTTGTCCACGAGGGCCCAATAACCTAGCAGCGCTTCCTGTCGAATCAACTAGAACTTCAGCAACAGTAAGTCTTTGAAATTTCTTAAACCCGCGTCACCTCAAGTTATTTCGCGAATTGCCATTTCCTGAAACGCTACTTCTGAGTTTACATTAGACTCGATTTCGCGAAATCCACTCTTCCTACCGCTACCTTTCGAATTGGCAAATAATTTTCGGCATGTATTCTAGTGTTCAATCGTCCCGTCTCCGCGTATCCATTTCGCGCTATTGGAAGGATCGCGAAGCGCAAACGGAGCCGTCTTCGTCGCCAAATCCGCCGAGTCGTTTCCAAACACGTAAACGAGGCCTTGAAAGAAGCTGAACCAGACGCGAGATTTCGAGAGCCTGATTCGACTGTCGAGTCAACACCTGTATCATTGGATCGCGATAACTTTTCCAATTACATTTCTGAGCACGAGAATTATTTCTCCCACTCCCTCCGACTCGAACATCGAGTTCCTCCGGTCCGTTTTTCCGGCTCCTTCTGACTCGAGCATCGAGTTCCTTAGAGCCGTTTTACCAACTCCTTCTGACTCAAGCATCGAGTCCTTTCGATCCGTTTCTCCCACTCCTTCCAACTCGAGTTCCTCCGGTCCGTTTCTCCGGCTCCTTCCGTCTTAAGCGTAGAGCTTCTCGACGAAGTCCCTCTCCCTTCTCTTAGACCTCGCCGTTTAACGATCCCGGAATTCATTAATTCCATCCTATCTTTCCCACAATCCTCTGATCCTCTTCCCCTCTATCATTTCGCATTAACTCCCGATGGCGATCTCGAGAATCTTCGAGAGATGGCGAGCTAGCCCGACGGAGATAATCCCTGTTTTCCTTTCTTTTAATTCCGATCCCTTCTTAGTCTCTGTTTCCCATTTTTACAACTTGTTTCCTCCCTCTACCGCTACTCTCCATGAAATTCTATAAATGTTCCTTTCCTTTTCCACACGCATACTCACATAAAAGTATTTGTAAAATATACCGGAACACACTGTATTCTAGAATATTTACTTTCTGTCGAGACGTTTTTTTCATTGTAAAAACAGAATGTTAACTATTTTTATATAAAACGTTAATGTATTAATTTTATTGTAGAAATCCTTTTTTTCAACTCAGAATATTGTTCGACTTCGATTTTATTGTAAAAATGCTAACCGTCTGTCTTTTTTTATGTAAAATACTGATCGACTTTTAATAACTTTCGAATAAATAATGTTAATTGTTAAATGACTCTTAATGCACTTTAATTGACCCTCCTAGACTTCGCTCTTCGCTTACAAATTCTCGTCATATTAAGAATCGCACATGGTCCTATCCCCGGGTAAAAGAAATTAAATTCTCTGACCCAAAATAAGGGCCACGAGCACATCGCTCCCAGCGTGGCGTCATAGCGTCTTTCCAAGACGTTGTCCCAACGCCGGAGCCTTGACAGATGTGCCCGATTCGCTTATCTCTTTATTTGCAACGGCAAAAAACAGGCGAAATCTAAATATTGCCGTTAGTTCCCTTCGCTTCCGTCTTTCTAATTAATTTCCTGGGTCTGGACGTAACAAGGGGAAATAGCAATTTCCCACGAGACCAAGTTGCGGCGGCGACTCGAGGAGACTCTTGTGCGAGCATCCGAGCCAGCTGGGACCCTATACTTGAAATAGTTGCGTATACGCAAGTGATGAGTTGCGTATGATCGCAATGGAAAATCCCTAGAACAGTATTTTTCACAGTCGCAAGTGGTAACATATACGCAATTTAATATTCGCAATGCAACGAATAGGTATATTCGATAGAAACGTATACGTTATATCATGTTCTGAGTCGCAAACTGCTAGCGTCCTCCTTGGAAGTCGCAAACTGGTAGCGAACGTGTTAAGTGTTTCGTCTCAATTTTTGAAGGTTGCTAATGCAACCAACCTCATTTATTTAATTTTGCTCCTAAGAGAGTATAAGATATTGTTTGGCCGTACTGTGTCTCGATAGAGTGCCAGGAAAGTTAAGAAGAAGAAGAAGTATAAGTTACACTGTGAAGAAAACAGAAAGTACATATTGAAAAATGAATTTGGAAGACATTCTAGTACACGCACCAGTTTTACACATATTAGAAAATGCTGATATAGCAGAAGAACGGAAAAGAATTTTCCACGCCAGAGATAATCCCTTTGAGTTATCAAATAAACAATTCATCCAAATTTTTCGATTAAGTAAACCTGCAGCAAGATATGTTATTAATCTCGTTGAACCACATCTAACTCCTCAAACAAGAATTTCTGCAATTGATTCTACAACAAAAGGTAATTATTTTAAAAATAAGATAACATTTGTACATAATGCACATAAATAAATATAAAAATCTACAGGTTATGACAGCATTGCGATTCTTTGCAAGTGGTTCCTATCAAATGAATATTGGTAAAAATATTTATATGGCGGTGAGTCAACCAACAGTATCTCGTTGTATTAACGAAGTAATACCATAAATGTAATGACAAGGCAAGAGATCATGGACCAATGGATAAAATTTCCTTCTATCTTAGCTGAATTGAATGAATTACGAATACAGTAAGAATACATACAAATTTTCTATATGATATAAAATTATACATAATTATATAATGTTAATCTTTTTACTATTATATTACTATTTTTTTGTTTCAGATTTTATAGAGAATATGAAATACCAGGCACTATTGGATGTATCGATTGCACTCACATTGCAATCTTTCCTCCAACAGGACATAATAATCCCGAATATATACCATATACGTCAACAGAAAAGGCTATCACTCGATTAATACACAGGGATTGATAATAATTAATTTAACATGAATTATTTACATTTATTACAAATTTATATGATAATTATGTATTGCATATGTATTATGTATTTATTCACATTTTATTACAGATCTGTGATTGGCATTTAAGAATAATGAATGTAAACGCACGTTACCCTGGCAGCAGTCATGATTCGTACATTTGGAATAATTCCAATGTAAAGAATGCAATAATCCATCATACAGACGATATCTGAACAATAATTTCCATTTACTAGGTAAAATATATGTTGTATCACATATACTTTAACACACTGTATAATAATAAAATATTAGAGAAATTACCTAGCAAATACAATGTTACATATAACGTACATGTTAATTGTAATTTCCCACTTAACAATGTAACTGTTATATAACATGTATGTTATATAACAGTTATATTGTTGAGGAAATTACAACTAACATGTACGTTACATGTAACATTGTGTCTGCTGGGTAACAATCTGAATGGGTAGTATATAATGAAGAAAAAAATTTTTGTTATATACTTAATAAAAACAAAAAAGGTACAAGACAAAAACTATTATTATATTGTATAATCAGTAGATTAAAGATTTGAACATTTCTCTTATTAGTTTTACTACACATTCAATATGCCTATTTGATAGGTAAATCATCGTTCGTTTAAAAATTTTTATATACATTAAATTGTTGCATTTCAATTATTTTGTTTGCAGGTGACTCAGGATATCCATTACGGCCTTGGATGATGACTCATGTAACGGATGCAGCGCAAAATAGTCCGGAAGAAGCATTTAATAAAAAGCAAATGAAATGTCGTGCATTAATAGAACAGTGCAATGGTGTATTAAAAATGCGTTTTAGATATTTATTGAAACATAGAGTGCTATATTATGCTCCATCAATAGCATCCAAAATTATATATACCTGTGCTATATTGCACAATATATGTACCAGTGAAAATGTAGCGATGCCATTGGAGGTTAATGATGATTTTGACGAACTGGACTTTGGAATATATAATAATGAAAATTTTATTGAAAATGAGGGAAATAACGGACCTGAAAGAAACATTCGAAGAATCGATCCAGATTTAACAGCTGGAAGAATGAAACGGCGACAAATGATAATAAATTATTTTTCCTGAGTTGTTATAAAACTGAAACTATTGTATATTACGTTTAATTTATATTTTGTATATCTATATTTTAATATATTTCTAATGCTCAAATTATTTTGTATTAAAATTTAATATTTATAATGAAGTATTACGGTTTAATAAACTATTGTTTCATCTCCAAATATTTATTTATCTTTGTAGTTAGAAATAAAATTTATATTAACATAAAATAAATTTTCAAACTTTATAAATTATAGTAAAATATAGTACAAAAGAAGATAATATAACATAATACATCAAACATAAATCATAACTTCATAAATCAAAACTTAAATCATAACTATTAAAACAAAATTGTAGATAAGTATAATTGGTATCTTCTGATAATGCACATGTTTTCCAAATATAAATAATTATCTCATTAATTTCATCAATTTCATCATTCATGCTTAAACTAATCTAGTTGACTAGTTATCAGTCTTATTACATTCACTTTAGTGCTTTTAATGGAACTTTCAACAGAAAGTATAAGTCATAAAAAATAAAAATATTCATAAATTATTTTGGAACACTCTGTATATGTAAATTAGATATTAAAAATTCCATTTTTCTAATGTTTTGCTTATTTTTTCGCTCACTTCTACAAACTTTTTGAAATATTCTAATTTTTTTTCATAATAATTTTTCTTTAATTCATATGTGTCTTTATAAATGTCATCCAAGTGTGCTGATACCTCAATAGCAATCTTTAATTCTTTTTTTCCTGTATTGCTTCTCTTTTCCTTTTATAGCGTTATTTTTTTATTATTTTCTGTACTACGTATTGAAGGATTAGTGTTGTTTAATAAATATCCACTTTCTCTAACTGATTCATCATTTTTGGAGGTAGACGGTTGAATATCCATATAATCCTTAAATGTTTTATCTATATTTTCTTTTTCACTCATTAATTCCTGTAAATTATTTTCATTGTGTGGATTATTCTTTTTTTGTGTAGCAACAATATTGCTGTTTGTATCTATGTCATTATGCAACTGTGGTATAATATCATCTTCATCTTCATATAAATATTCCACTTCTATTGTGTCTTCCTGTACAGTAAATAAACATTCTATTTATGGTATATAAAAATTATTCATGTCATAAAATATATAAGTATATATACAACAATTTTTAAGATACAAGTATAATATAAATATGTAACTCTTCTATTTTATACCTCTGGAATATTCAATAAATGTACAGATTCTTCTATTGCAGGATGTCCATGAATGCTAGTGGAATTCATTATGTCTAAAACTTGTTCTTCTTGTGAGGTTAATGATTCAGTATTCCTTATATCACCACCTGTCGCTGCCATGGATTTTTTTATATTTGAATGTTCTTTTGCTGCGAGATTGAAAATCATGCCAACATTGAAAAAATATTTTAATTGTCATTAAATTTGAAGCTGAATTTATAAATAATACTGTTTATAAAGTATGCTGGTTATAAAGTATATTTATATAATCTAAAATTATAAATGCAACAAGTTGCTGTACTTTCTATAAGTAACTATACTTACAAATAATATAATTTAAGATTATTAAAAGAGCAATATAATAATATTATTTTTCTCCAAACATTAAATGTTAAAACAATTACTTTTAAATCTTTTTCATAATAATTATCAGCAAAGATTTGTTCTATTTCTTTTATTTACTGCAAATTGTATATGTATGTACCTTTCACCAACCTTTCCAATTCTTGTTAGCACCATTAACTACATTCAAAATATTCGTTATTTCGTTCCACAACTGTATTGAATCTTTCAACGTGAAAGATGATGAAAATTTTCCTCGTGTTAATTTCGGGTGTTTTTTCATAAACTCTATCAATAAAGTTCGTTGTTCATCCGTGATATTGGCACCTCTCTTTTTTTTGTTTAAGCTATCCATCTGTCCAAGTATAAAATAATATTAATAAATATAAAAGTAATACATAATATCTATAACCTATAAATAATTTCAGAAAAATATGCTAAAGTTAAAAATGTTCTGTCAGCAAAAGAAAATAACATATATTTTCAAGATTGTAAAGAAATATTTACATTATTTCTTTAGGTTATAGAAAATCTAATTAAATATTGTTTAATTATCTTTTATATAGGTATATATTGGTTCTCGCAATATTGCAATTTATTGTGGTTTATGTTGGTCCTAATTTTTGTGAAAGATAGTATATTTTCCAACGTTGCCAAGCGTAATAGAAAACGTATACGTTTCTAATTGCGAATACTACAAAATAGTGCTCAAGAATATAAATTCAAAAGCGTATACACTTTTTCACTATTCGCAATGTTCATATACGTTCATTTGCGTACAGATTCAAGAATAGGGTCCCTGGATCGAGAGAAAGTCAATTGGTCGATTCAGACGCAATATTGCGTCATCTTTTGCGATTGCAAAAATCGAAGTTGGCGTAGTGGCGTTCGTCGACACGAATATTATTGGGACAGTAGGCGAAAGTGTTTTCCGAAGAATTTCGTGTGCGCGAGTAAGCCAAACACCCGATTGCTACGCACCTCCCGCGGACGCGCGTTACACGCAATACGTATCTCTAAACAAAGGAGATATCGAATTATGTGCCGACAACAAGTTATGACGCGTTTAATGGAAAATTCCAAATGTTAACGGAATACTGTAAGTGCGAATACGCGAGTGCAAGCGCGCTATTATTACACGACAATTCGGAAATATATGCAAAGTGACTATATTATACGAACATTGTCGAACTTTATTACAACAACTTTCTCGATCATCCTCTGACGGAGAATATCGAGGAAACGAGTACTAAGGGGCGAGAGAGCATCCTGAGGGTATTCCGAGAGCAGAGCGCCAGAGAATGGACTACCCGTAGATGACCTTCTTGATTGGCGGCTAAATCAAGTGGCGACCGGTGAGTCATTGCGACTTACATTAATATTTTCAACATTATCGGTTCATGTCTGGTCACAACCCTACACGGTCCGCTAGCTTAATTGTACATAGTAATTCAATTTAAGTTATATTGTGAATGTGTGTGTTTGTGAATGTGTTTTTGTTGTATATAGTAGATAGCCGCAAGGGCGGTGGAATCTCAATCACAATGGAGCGAAATGGTGAGTAAGCTCCGCTGTGTCCAATTACTCACAAGGCTATATAGGACACTGCACTTACGCGGGAAGTTTACGCGCGCTAGCGTATAGAAATAGCCAAATGCCTCGTCATCTAATTAGTGACGCGCATGAATAGATTAACGAGATTCCCACTGTCCCTATCTACTTATCTACACAGCATTGCCACGAGTCGCAGCGTCCTCGGACCAAATGGCTCCTATGTGGCGGGCACATCTGATGTTTAGGTGGGTCGGATCGCGCTCTGTGTGTAGGCTCCGCACTCCTATCGGAGAGGTGGGAGCCTCCACAAGGGTTGAACTGACCCGCTATAATGCGGGCGTGGTCGTGACTCTTCGAGTAATTATTTATTTTATTTTATTTAAATTATTGTTCGGCATTTCCATAAATAATCGGCGCAATTGGATCCATACTGCGATATTGCTTTGACCAAGGCAAAATAAATGACTGAAACACGAATGGATGCTTTACAGAGCCCCGGTACGCCCTGGCGCTGAACTCGCCTTGCTCGCTCTGGGTGTGACGGTGTGCAACTTGTACTTCTTACATACGGGCCGTCTTTAGGCGTGCGCGTGATGTCCGTTCGGAGAACCGAAAGGGTAACAAGAATTTGTGGGCCAACTGGGTGTCCCCTCGGGGACGCGGTGTACCCGGTACAGCTAGCAGTTCGTCCCAACGGATGTCATGCTTAAGAGACGGTCTAAGAGCATTCGATTCTTTTGTAGTGTTACACCGCGCACCGCGAGGGAGTTAGGACGCTGGTGGTGGGCGCTCCAGGTTTGTCCTGGCCCTGCCAGATCCGAGAGGGCCCTCAAAAGAAGTCAAAGGACTTAGAAATAAATAAATAAACGCGATATAAAGGGGAGAATGGTGGCCCTCTCTAGATGCTTGATCGAAGCAACACGCCGCGGGATTGTCTTCGCTAAAACGCCATTGGATGCGGGACAACGTGCCGCGGGTGTGCTTTCCTTTGGAAAGCAACACGACCGCGATTATGATTACCAAAGCAACATGCCACGTGCAAAATGCTGAAAAGCAACACGCCGCGGACGGACTTCTGCACCAGAGCGAAAGTAACACGCCGCAAGCGGACTCCAAAACGGATCAGAGTCTGACCCCATGTCTTTAAGGAACTGGCAAATTATGACCTTGGACGGCCAGGTCTAGGCACTTATGTTGCTGACCAACATCTTAAGCAACACGCCGCCAGAGAATTGAAGTCCGCAAAGCAAAAGCAACACGCGGAAAACGTCCCATTGCTAACCAACATCCAAAGTAACACGCCGCCGGTACACGGGGTCCGTCCTATGGTGAGTGAACTAGTCGAAGAAACCAAACGGTCCCTGCATTCAATGGAGGTTCTTTTATTTTATTTTATTTAATAACTTATTTATTTATCTGTTTTATCTGATGACTGAATCATGGTCACGACGATATCACGCGACGCTCTCGCTCACGTGGGAGTTCCCGAACGCGGGCCTCAAGGCTGCTACCGGGTAAGTTCCGGAGGGAAATCATACCGTAATCTCTTTGTCGACTGTCATGGACATGTCTCGCGAGCCGCGTAGGGAACGGGGGCCTGGGCTTAACCGTCTGGGACTGCGAGAGAGGAAACCTCTATAAAAAGTTACCCCTAATCCTACGCTATAGTGTGCGGTAAGGGGATGCATGGCTGGGAGGTATGCTCGGTCCCGAGCAGGCTAACTCTGGGTACCTGGCGCAACCCAGTAATATTAAGTCGTCTTATTCTAGCATGGGGGCTCTACTAGGATGGACCCGCCATTTTCGTGGGACGGACATGGATACAAAAGATAAGCTTAAAATGAAAAACTTGGCGGCTAAAGTTAAACTGACCCGGCTACAGACTAGGACTACGGCAATGAATGATGGAAAAGTTGACCCATTCGAGCGCAGGGGCTCTCTGAGTAGATCACCGCCTGTTCCGATGGCGTCAGCGTCAGCGGTAGCGAACAGCTCAGCGGTTGCGGGAGGTTCGGGGAACCCGTTCTCGCCATGTGAAACGGATGAGGAGATTGGGAACTCAGGGCCTGTGTGGCCGAGCGCAGTGGCCTCGCAGGCGGCCGGAACCACAAAAGAACAGACTGAGGGGACGATAACAGAGACATCGGATGGGGGATACAGCCGAAAGAGCGGCAGAGAAAGAGGAGGATGAGGTATTAGAGGATGAGAACCATCGAGGTATGATGAAGGAGATAGGTGTGAGGCTCCGCAGATATATAATGGCGGAAACTAACAGAGTCTCCAAGAGCGCCTGCGAGTATATTCTTAATCGCGTAGGTGAATACGAGGAGTGCATGGTGAAAATCATTTATGAGAATGAGAGATTAAAAGGAATATTAGAGGAAAGCAGGAGTAGGATGAGGAGTGAAGCGAGGCCGGAAGGTAGTAATAGAAATTATGCGGGTGTGCTGAAGGAGGACAAGAGTGGAAAGAGCAGTGGAGAGGTAGGACTAGAGGGGGAGGTGGAAAATGCTCCAATTATGCGATAGTCGTGGAAGCGGGACAGGGCAACGATAACCTAACGAGTGTACAAATTAGGGAGAAAGTCCTGAAAAACGTGAGCGGACACGTAGACGTACGTGTAAAAGCAATGAGGAGGATAAAAAGCGGGATAGCGATCGAGGCGGCGAGCGAGAAAGAGCGTAGTAGGATCTTGAAATGTTGGAAATTTGCGGAGGTAGGGCTCAAATGCTGCGTAAAATAAAGCTAAAGTTGATAATTTATGACGTGATGAACAGAATGACGAATGAGGATATATTGAACGAGCTGTTGTGACCGAACATCGTCTATATTTATCGAAATTATCGAATAAACTCGTGTTGAAATCAATGTACTTACGGTCACCACTCGCCTTGACCACCAAGCGAGAAGGGGATGGCTCTTGAGGTTACGTCTCAGCTGCCTGTAGTTGTAGATATCGACGTCTTTCCAGAATTCCGCCGTCACCATACAGGATCCGTCGGATCTTAGGATATAGGACTTGAAATAATCGGGACACCAAAGGTTCTTTATCTCAACGGTAGTATATTTATCGTTAGATACATAAAAACCACTTAGTGCACGTTCGCGTAACAATTCGCCGTCGCACTTTACGCAGCGTACGCACCAATTACTTGCTAAATACAACACGATTCCGTAAACCGTCCGTTCGTTGTTCGTCGCGTTCGTTACTGCGACGTTTTCGACGTGTAACGCGCGTCAACGCGGAATTGCGACACCGAGTCCGAAGATTGGGATTAACTCGCGCGAATGCACGCACTTCTCCCTCACTTACGTTATAAACGTCGATCGCACTAACGGCGATGCTATCCGTCGTGTTATCTCTAATCGCGTACTACGCGTAACGTAGTACTTTCGCGGGATGACGCAATATGGATACCGTGATCCACAATCGTGATGCTATTCTTTTCGTTATTCGACGGTAACTGACTAGCAAAATTTCCATCTTCGCCGTCTCGCCGTTGCCGTTCGTCCTACTCTAGGCGCTTCGACCAATCACGCGCGTAGCGTGATGCCGCATGGAAGGACAATCCCCTCCTACCTCAAATCCGCACGCGCTCGCCTACGCGAAGCGTGCTACACCGCGCGTCTTAATATCGCGCTCGAATCTTCTAGAATGTTCTAGAACATTCCAGTATAAACCCCTTCTGAATGAGGATCCGGCTGATGTATCAATAGTTTTGCCCCTTTCGAGGACCCGCGATACAGGCGACCATCCCTATACCCGGGCAACCCGTCAGACTTACGCTGCTTCCCTCGTACGGAACTTAAGTATTCGACAAGTCCTTTCGCGTCTCCACCCGATGCTTGACTCTACCGACCTGCACCTGTAGGCAGACAATCCACTCTGCTCGGATCGTACCTTCGCGACTCCACCCACCTCACTCGACTCGGTCCGGTAAGCCGCTTGCGTCTCCGCCAGGTGCTGAGACGCTTAACGCCTCCGCTCGTTCGTTGCTCTTATGGAATGACTTATACTTATCGCTAATCGCTTAATTTTATGGAGATATGACAGACTCTAATTATTTAATATAAAACGTATAAACTTTTAATGAACGTTTGATAAAATACATGGGTATAATATATATTTTTAAATCTAGGCTTCGCGGCTCCAGATACGTCTATCTGACTAACACAAAAATAAAATGTTTTACTAAAACAAATAAAATCCGATTTGAGGGTTATCTCGCTACAAGATAACCCGTATCCATTATCGTCTGGATATCTTTCTCCAATGCACTGACGTGTCTTCCGTCCTTCACGTCATTATTACTAATTTATTTCTTTTTATTTTCAGGTCATCCGTCGGACTTCTTCACGCGGTCTATGCGCTAACATCCGGTAATAGGTAAGTATCTCCTTGTAACTTTGTTCACGAGCTTCTCGGTTTTTCATGAACAGAAAAGAAGGCGCTTAAAACTTAGAGTTCGCCCATTGGAAGAGGGAGAAGGAAGTCGTGTGTCGATTCGGTGTTACAAAAGAGAGTCAAAGCACTGCATTGCACCAATTTAATTAAGCAATTAGATTTACACTCTGCAAAGCGTTGGTGAGCTTAACAGTGATATGAAAAGAAGAAAGTAAAGCAAAGTAATAGTCGAATACCGGATAGACCGCGTATCGAGAAAGAAAAGAGTACCCGTGCGCGTTACTCAGCGGTCGCAATACGAATGAATAGGAGAATCGGCAGCGGTCACGATTCGCCTTCTAACGGGTGGAAAACAAATGAGAAACATTTTGCCGTTCTTTTATATAGAAATCGCGAACAAACTTAATTAACGAACTTAAAACGTTTTTCGCTTTCAGGACCCCCGCTGGGTATCCCTCGCACCTCCGCTATGTGGGAACATGCAAATAAAATAACTTTGGTGGACTTTGGTGATTCGCGCCTCCACCCGCTATCTTAACTGTTAAATTTAATAAGATCGCCGATGAGACTCGATGAGCCGTCGACTTTGCCGACTTATGGGCTTAACGACTCTCTGTGTATTTGTTTCCGAGTCTAAATAACTTATACACACTAAATCGCATAAAACAAAATAAACGAAATTAAATGTTGTTACAAATGAGGTATAGCACACCTTTCTATTACTCGCCCTCCGTTGTTTCGGATTGCTGTTCCTCAGCCTCCTCCGTCTCCTCCGGCATCTCTGGACTTCGCGACTCTTCCTCCGCTCGATGCATCTGCCGCGCGCCTCCACCCGATGTACTTTGCCGCTCGTCCGCCTGAACGCCCTCGGACTCCCGGTCTCCGTTGCTCTGCTCATCACTGCTGTGCGCCTCCACCATTCGCGTACTCGGCAGACCCATTGACTTGGGCCCGTCTCGGTACCTGTTTCGACCCTTGGATTCTGCGCCTCCGCCACTGCGTCTCTCAGCCGCCTCATCATGACGACTGGCAACCTTGCTGGCGTCACGTTCTGTACAGAGAGTACCGTCGGTTTCACTGTACGCCAAAAATTTTAAAGATTCTATTGCGGAGGATGAATTTCGGGGGGAAGTTAGAGTCCTAAGTAAGAACAGTAAAAGAGGTTAGGTTCTGAGTAGGCAACTTAATTCTAGAGGTTACGGAAGGAATTAGGAGGAGGTTATGTGAGGAAGTGAGAGTATACAGGATGGGGAGCTCACAGAGTTAAGGAATACGTTAGCGTCTTCAGGTGCTACAAATGTTTGGTGTTCGGATACACAATGCGAGAATGTAGCATGGAAGGACGGCTATATCACAGATGTGGTGAGAACGGTCATCTGGCGAAGGAGTGCAAGAATGAAGGCAAGTGTGGGAACTGCAAAATTCGGGGTAAAGAATACGACCACTCAGTGATGTCGACGGAGTGCCCGGAGTATGTGAGGGTGTTTGAGAGGGAGAGGATGAAAGCGCAAAATGGATAGGGAAATAAGAATAATGCAGTGTAACTGCCAAAGGGTGTACGCGGTCATGTGCAATGTGGGTGTGGTGATGTGTGAACGGCGGGTGAATGTGGCACTGCAGGAGCCGTCCCTAAGGAAAGGCAGGATAGTGGGCCTGCCATCGAGGATGGATATTTTCACCAGCGAGGGCGAAGGCATGAAGGCAGCAGTGGTGATGAATGGATGGTGATGAATGCCTAGTCTGGATGTGATGTGTGTTAGGGTCGTTAGGGAATGTACGAATGAGTGGGGTGTGTGCGTGAAAGGGTTGAAGGGGGACTTCGGCGAAATGTACCATATGTCATGTCTGTGTATTGCCGGTTCGGGGAGGAGATTGAACCATATGTGTGCATGGTCGGAGCGCGGGAGACGGTGTGGAAAGAGGTGAAGCGTGGCTGCCCACAGGAGTCCATCTGCGGTCCATTTATAGGAACCTCATGATGGACGACCTGTTGTGGCGACTACGAGAGTCCGAGATCGCGCAACGTTATCGCGTACGCCGATGATCTACTATTGATGATGGAAGGGCATAGCCGGGAAGAGCTAGAAAAGAAGGGTACGAGATGGATGGGTTTGGTGAGTTAATGGGACGAAAGGGTTGGAATAAATGTATCGGAAGAAAAGACGGTTATGATGCTGCTAAAAGGTAGAATGGCCAGCACGAGGCCGCCGAATGTGTGTGAATGGTAAACGAGTGAAGTACGCAATGAGTGTGAAATTTGGATTTGGATATGAATATGTCTGTGCGGCCGACCAGTGCTAAGTGTTGTAGGGCACAAAACTGGGAGTGGCCTCGTCCACGAAGATCCGACCGGTGATCTAGACTGGTACCGCGGGAGGCGAGGTAGCCCACGGTTTTTGTTTCCGTGTCTCGCCCAGTGGAAAGGCCCACGCAAGGTGGTGCAATCGCGGGGGCAGTGGTTTGAAAGTTTCAAATGCTGGCTAGCAGTCGACTTCCGGGTACGACTGCAGCGGGTGAGCTGCGTACCAACAGTCTCGGGCACTAGTTTGCTTAACTAGTAGAGTGTGGATACTATGCCTCGACTGATATGCGCTGATTGAGCGTATCTCAATCCCGTGCCCATAGGGGTCGTGTAGATGAGAGATGCTCTATGAGCAGGTGCTGCACGTAAAATCAAATAGATATTATCTGTCCCTATCTACTGGCGGTAAAGGGCAGTGACGCGAATACATAGTCTCTCCCGTCCACGTCACAGGCTGCAACCTCTATGATAGGCGCCGCTGGTTACTCTTAACAGGGGAACCAATCAGCAGCAGTGACAATCCTTGTTCCGAATTCGGCTATTTGCGCCAACGCTGGGAAGGTCCTTTACGCGGCTCGAGCAGTTGACGCTGTAATGACAGTCAGCGAGGGACTGGAGCAAAAGGTGTTCTAGCTGGTTTCCCCTACCTTCACCTATCCCATTTTCTACACAGCATTGCCATGAGTCGGTGTCCACGGACCAAATAGCTCTTATGTGGTAGGCACATCTGATGTGCAGGAGGGTCGGTTCCTGCGCCCTGTGTGTGTGGACTCCGCACTCCAAATGGAGAGGTGGGAGCCTCCGCAAGCGCGGAATTAGATCCCGCAGTAACTTGATTACTAATAATAAGCTTAACTTTCCAGGTTTATCTAGATTTATCAAGGCTTAAAATCCAAATATCACCACAAGTTGGTCAGATAAGCGTTTCCTTAAAATAGCGCTCGTCAAAAAGTTAAAGTAGTCGCACTGAGGTCCTGAATGGCCACGGGGACGTTAACTTCCGTAATCGTGAGGGACAACCCGGGATACCTGCTGACCCCCCGGCGTAAATAAGCTTAATGGCGTCAAGGTGGCTCTACGTCATTTGAAACCCCTTCCACTACAAAATATCAAACATATGGGTACTAATAATTAAATTCAAATTCACATTGAACTTACGCGCAGTATAAGGAGAAATAATGAAAGTAGTAATAACGCAAAATTGAAAGTCCAAATACTGCAATTGAACATGAGGCGCTCGACCGTGGTCACAGGAGAAGTACGTCAGCTCGTTGCCAAAAAGCAATTTAACGTTCTGTTATTGCAGGAGCCATACGTCAGGAAAAGCACAAGTTACCTTTTATGGAATGGGAATTGGAATGAAGATAGCCGCGATGCGCTCACAACGCCCGCAAGCGTTAGTAGCGATTAGTAATCCCCAGTTCCAAATACTATTCATCTCGCAACTTAGCACAACACACTGCGTCTGTGCCGAGATTCAGGGCCTTGGCTTCACATTTCATGTGATTTCCTGCTATTTCCAGTATAAAGACAAAATAGAGGTGCATCTTAACCATCTTGAGATGGTACTCCACTCGCTAAAAGGGAAGAGAATAATAGCGGTAGATGCGTGCTCTACAATGTGGAGCCCTAATGAAACAAATGAGCGAGGTGGCAAATTTGAAGATCTTATCCGAATGTTTAACATGAACGTACTAAACAACATAAGTCAAGAGCCAACATTCAAAACGATAAGAGGATCGTCCTATATCGATGTCACTTGGCATCTCCCGAAATTAATCGATATGTGAGTAACTGGAACATACGGCTGGAACAGGAATGGACTACTAGTGATCACCGCGCCATAGATCTAAAATTAGAAACAACAAAGGAAGAAAGGGCGAGCACAAGCTGTCAGGCAATGGGCCGATTTAATACATTTAAAACCGATTGGGATGCGTTTGCCGAAGGCCTTGGGGAAGCCTCAAGATTGAGGCTAGAGGCAATTAAACTCAGCTAAAGATGTAGAAGAAATGGCCAAAATTCTAACAGAGACAATAACTAAAGTATGTGAGGAAGCGATACTAAGGAAGAAGCAATTCAGGAAGTTCAACCCATGGTGGACTCAGGAACTTACGAAAAAGAGAGAAGTGTATCGACTAAGAAAATCCATGTAAGAGAATTGAGGTTAAAGCCACAAGATAGAGCGAATAGCACAGAAGCAACGAAATATCGTTCAGCATTACGACAATACAGCAAAATTATAAAGAAAACTAAGAATAAGAGCTGGCATGAGTTTATCACAAATTATGGGAACGAGGAACTCTGGGGTTTAGTTTATCAACAGCTAGCAGAAAAATTACGAGTAGAAAAAGTGCTGAATACGCTCAAGAAAGGAGAGCACTTCACGGAAACAGCAGAGGAAACTGCTATAAGATTACTCAACTTGCCCATCCCAAATGACCAAGCAACAGAGGATACACTAGAGCAACAGCACATAAGAAAAAGGGCGAGAGTAGCGCCAAATACTGATTTAGCTCAGCTCTTTATGGAGCAAGAAAACGTCGCAGCTATGAGAAAGTTCAAGAACAACAAAGTCCCAGGGCCAGACCAAATAGAAGTTAACGTGCTTAAAATGGCATGTAGAGTGATTCCTAAACAACTTGTAAATTATTCAACGGATGTCTGCAATGGGGTGTATTCCCAT
The DNA here is from genome assembly GCA_021460005.1 of Tetramorium alpestre. NCBI lineage: Eukaryota > Metazoa > Arthropoda > Insecta > Hymenoptera > Formicidae > Tetramorium > Tetramorium alpestre. Next base: position 55,069 of record JAJVSH010000355.1, on the reverse strand, counting down.
CAGTTTGGAAAGAAGGCTTAATCAAGATACTTCTAAAAAGAGAAGACAAGGATGAGACAGACCCAAAATCGTACAGACCGATATGCCTCCTGTCAACAATAGGGAAGCTATTTGAGAGATTTATAAAAATGAGACTGGAAGAAGCGTCCCTAGCACAAGGACAAATCTCAAATAGACAATATGGATTTACACTTGGTAAATCGACAGAGAATGCGATCGTAGAACTGCGACGCAAAGTGGCAAACTCGGAGAAGAGATATGCAGTAGCGTTATTATTCGACATTTTGGGCGCCTTTGACAATGTCTGGTGGCCTCTGGTGTTGGATGGAGTTAAAAAAGAGAAACTGCCCAAATAACGTATATGAAGTCCTCCAAGAGTTATTTCAGTGACCGTGAAACCGACGATACTCTCGATGCAAGTCCTGACACCGGCGAAACTATCATTAGTTATGGCGGAATGCGTGGATGAGACGATGGACCAAGCTCAAGGAAGAGCTAAAAAATATAAATTCAACGATACATACACCGTGGACCGATCGGACGATAAATCTGGGAGGAAGATGAGCAACGAGCAGGAAAAGGTGCAGAGTGGTCATCAGGGCGAAGGAGATGATGGGAAGCAGCAGGGAGCGACTCCCGTCGACGAGGGTCCGATGGCGAGCCAGGAGACTCGCGAGGAATACAGCCAGGAACAGCCTGATCCGGAAGGAGAGGATGACCAGTGCCTATCTGAAACACAAGAAGAATATTAGACGAAAGTCGCGTTTACTCAGTGTTATAATTATTTATCTTATTTTATATCGAGTCATTTTACCGGAGAAAGATTATAAAACTTTTATATTTTATGTTCTTAAACGAAGAGAAGTTTATTTTACGCGAAAACACGATAGTAAAGTGAAAATGCATTGTAAGATTCTTATATAATTCATCATAAATTTGATCTCGGCGGTCTTCTGTGCGTCGCTTGGCCGCGGCCTAAGGCCCTGATTGGGTAAGCGAGAAGCGGCTCGGCGGCGAGCCTGCCAAGAGGAAGAAGAAAGGGAGTCGAGAGTTAGATGGCGGATGAGCCAGACGTGCGAGTCGAGGTTTTCGAGATTGTTCTAAGCTCGGTAAACTGTATTCGGTCTGTGACGATATTTGAGTGTACGCGGTCGCGCCTTACTCGGTGCATACGTGTCGTTTTCTTTCAAGTAAAGTCAATCAATAATACAGTCCTCGTCGTTTCATTACCGTTGCTGCCCGACGGTTGATCCTTCCTCCTTTCCTGACATACTCCCAGCAAAACTTGCCGGACTTAATGTTCTCTCCCGTTTGACCGTCGGACGTCGTAATTAATGTTCGCGTCAAAATCTCGGGAGTGACTCTACAGCATGAATTACAAACATATAGTAATCGATACGATAATAGTAAATTCCTGAGGGGAGAAGATTCGTTAAATAATAGCGAAAGTGTTTTAAAGACTTTTATTTTGTATTTTATTTTTGTTGGCATATATTCGGGTTTAAAGAAACATACCTGAGCGTTACGGGCAAGATAGAAGTAAGACCTGTAAAATAAAAGTGATATTAATGTTACGTATAAGTTTAGAATTAAGATTGATATAATATTTACCTTACCTATGCGATATATAAAGATCCGGAATGTTTTCCTGATGGGGAACCTGGAAATAAAGAGAAATTTATGTTAGTTATTCGTTTAATGTGAATTATTCAATTATTCGTTCGTAGAATCGTTACGTTAAAAGGTTACAATGAGCAAAGGCCCATATGACCGAGACTAAGTTCTGGTATAGCTACGGTCAATTTATTTGTTTTCTACGCGAGAGCCGTTAATTTGGAATTAATAGCACCAAACCGGAAGTCTCTATCATTTATAGCTTATTTTTTATGTTAGAGTCCATTTTTGATATTTGCATCTTATGTATGTTAGAGTCATATAATCAAAATATTCATATATTCATAATTAGTGATTAAATATAATTTGGTATTAAAGTTTCTTACATTTTAAAGTAAATTAAATAATAGTTATTCGTGTTCAAGTATTAATTACAATGATTTAACCCTTTACGGAAAAGAGGTAAAAGCAGTGCCCCACGTGAAAGGGGTAACTACAGAGTTCTATATATGGGATAATTACAGTTTCCTAATTTCAGTTTGATAATTGTAGTTTTAGTTTATCATTACAGATTCCTTTGATTTATAATTAAAGTACAGAGCTCTACAAGGTGTATCTCCGGTTGCATATGTGTAGGCGCTAAAGGAGTAAGTCGGGTTACATATGTGTAGGCGCTAAAGGATAAGTCGGGTTACATATGTGTAGGCGCCGAAGGAGTAAATCGGGTTACATATGTGTAGGCGCTGAGTGTGTAAGTCAGGTTGCATATGTGTAAGCGCAAAATAAGTGCTGACGCTATGTATTAAGGCGCCAATAGGAGCGTGCTAAGAGTGATTGCGCGAATCGAGCGAGCGCATGGAACGTGGTGCGGCATGAGTGTGTGTGTGAGTGAGAGAGGAGTATTGTTCCTCTCTATCTATCATCGCGCGGTGTCGTGATTGGAGAAAAGTGAAAAGGAGAGATGGCATGGTAACTGCCAGGCGGTAGCAAAGGAAAAATCTTTCGAGGACTTGCGCCGCGACCGTCGTAGTTTGAAGACGTACCTCTTCGGTTCGTGAAAAAGTATTCGAGAAGTTTCGAAGCGTAATTCCCGGACGCGCGTTATACGTTATCCCAGTTCATTATTAATAAGTCCAAAGTGAATAAAGTGGACTTACGCCGCGACCGTCGAAAAGCAAAGTGCAACGTCGGATCGTGATATCGCATTCGAGAAAGTTCGATGCGTAATTCCGCGGACGCGCGTGATACGTTTCCCAGTTCGGGATTAATTATTCCATAGTGAATATAATAAAGACACGCCGAATGCGTCGTGCGTAATTTCGATTGTAACGTACTGTCGTTGTATATTACATGCGTGTATGTGATGTGTACAAGGTGGTTAAATATATATAACTTTTATACTGTTGAACTGGATATTTACCATTCATTTGAGCTACCTAACGAAATCTACTACGCAACCTACATCCTGGTGGATGGGATATTCATCCTCACGGAACAGTTCTACGAGGATATTAACATCCTGGAATACAGCTGATTACGAATCAAGAAGGACGTTCCAGTAGACTACCTTCTCGCTTGGAGGTCAAAGTAAGTGGCGACCGTAAGTCATAACAGACTTATTTCATTACATCTCATCTTCTTCGAGAAGATTCTACGCTGTTCGATCACAACTGTAAGGTCAAAATTGCAGGTCGCAACTTCGTGATAGAAAAGCAAGGGGCTCCACAAGAGGGGGTCCACAAGGCCCAACATGCTGGAATATTATGTTCGACGAGCTACTTAAGCTCTTGGATAATACGATTAGGGATAGCTATGTAGCATACGCTGACGACCTCGTAGTAGTTAGCGGCAATTCCCGAAGGGAAATAGAAATCGAAGGTCAACGAGCCGTCGATCTAATAACTCAATGGTGCAAATCAGCCAAGCTTCAACTATCGGAGAAGAAGACAGAGGCCATACTACTAAGAAGTGATGAAATACATAGGACCCCAACTGACAGGCGGGGTGGCTGACGACCAGACAGGAAGAGGAAAAGTAATAAAAGAGTAACAGATCTGGGTAATAAGCCACCGAGCATAAAACTGGGAGGCCAAAAGATAAAGTTTAAGGACTCGTTAAGATACCTAGGAGTACATCTGGAGAAAGGTCTAAAAATCGGGGCACATTGTCGTTACCTAAGCAACAAAGCGGAATCACTCTTCATCAAATTAAAGAAGCTGGCAAAGACCCAGTGGGGATTAAGGTATAGAACACTCTCCCTAATATACAAAGGAGTCTTTACACCAACGGTGACGTATGCAGCCACTGATCTATGCACAAGCGAAGACATAAAGCTACTAAGAGCCATGCAGCGCAGAGTCCTAATCTCCACAACATGAGCATACCGAACAACATCTTTTAAATTATGTGTTGCAGGAGCAACTCCAATTGACATATTGTTCGAAGAACGAAGAGCACTGTAGAATGTGCCAACTTAGAATAGGCGAAGATGCCATAATAGGAACGACCACCGTACGAAAAGATGCAGAAGATGCAAAGAAGATTGTTAAATAGGAAACAATCAAGATTTGGCAAAAAAAGTGGGAATCTACAACGAAAGGAAGTCACCTTTGCCTTCTTTGGAGATATTCTAGAAAGATTGATAGCACAGTGGAACAAACCAGACCATTGGTGCATACAAGTATTAACAGAACATGGAAACTTCCGTGCAAAATTGGCTGAACTAAATCAAGTAAATGACGAGTACTGCAGCTGTGGAAAAAAGGACACAATCAAACACTTTATCATAGAATGTCCAAAATATGATGCACAGAGGATAGTGTTTAAGGATATAATCCCACAAGACAAATGGAAATGGCCACAAGCAGCATGATATCTTGCATCAGAACAAGACAAATTCTCTATATTTGTGGATTATTGCCGAGAGTGCTTATGGCTCAAGAGCAAAGAAGAATAAGCTAATGAGATAATAAGTCTCATTAAGAGAATATTATATAATAATAAGAGAAAGAAAGTTAGAGAGCAGAGACTTGGAGTAAAACCTATAATACTCCTATCCATACCGCACCAATCCAATCCTAACACTTTTATACAGGGTCAGGGCATATGTCCAGGACCGGGACGCAAGCGAGCAGGCCTCCTTGTGGTTCCCCGCGGGCGTCGCATGCACCCAAGGGTGATCGGCCAAACTGCTCGCTCCCACGAGACGATTCCAGTAGGCGCTGCTGGATTTTTCCATCGCCCTTCTCGAGGCGGTTCCGTTTCGCAAAATAGTGGAGTAATGTGGCATATGCTCTTTCAGAGCGAGGTGGCATGAGGTGTCGCCCTACGGGAGGCACCTCGCAACAATAACTGTCCCTATCTACTTCTTTACACAGCGAGTCGCAACGTCCTCGGACTAAATGGCTCCTATGTGGCGGGCACATCTGATGTGCAGGTGGGTCGGATCGCGCTCTGTGTGTAGGCTCCGCACTCCTATCGGAGAAGTGGGAGCCTCCACAAGCGTTGAACTGACCCCCCGCTATAATGCGGGCGTGGTCGTGACTCTTCGAGTCATTATTTATTATATTTTATTTAAATTATTGTTCGGAATTTCCTATCATAAATAATCGGCGCAATTAGATCCATACTGCGATATTGCTTTGACCAAGGCACAATAAATGACTGAAATACGAACACGAATGCTTTACAGAGCCCCGATATGCCCTGGCGCTGAGCTCGCCTTGCTCGCCCTGGGTGTGACGGTGTGCAACCTGTACTTCTTACGTACGGGCCGTCTCTAGACGTGCGCGTGATGTCCGTTCGGAGAACCGAAAGGGTAACAAGAACTTATGGGCCAACTGGGTGTCCCCTCGGGGACGCGGTGTATTCGGTACGGCTAGCAGTTCGTCCCAACGGATGTCATGCTTAAGAGACGGTCTAAGAGCGTTCGATTCTTTTGTGGTGTTACACCGCGCACCGCGAGGGAGTTAGGACGTTGGTGGTGGGCGCTCCAGGTTTGTCCTGGCCCTGTCAGGTCCGAGAGGGTCCGGAGGGCATCCTCAAAAGAAGTCAAAGGACTTAGAAATAAATAAATAAACGCGATATAAAGGGGAGAATGGTGGCCCCCTCTAGCTGCCTGATCGAAGCAACACGCCGCTGTGTTGTCCTCGCTAAAACCAGCGATACCATTGGATGCGGGACAACGCGCCGCGGGTGTGCTTTCCTTTGGAAAGCAACACGCCGCGTGCAGTGTGCTGAAAAGCAACACGCCGCGTGCAGTGTGCTGAAAAGCAACACGCCGCGAGCGATGTAAAAGGTGAAAGCAACAAGCTGTGATTATGATTACCCAAATCAAGACGACCGCGATTATGATTACCCAAAGCAACACGCCGCGTGCAGTATGCTGAAAAACAACACGCCGCGGACGGACTTCTGCACCGGAGCGAAAGCAACACGCCGCAAGCGGACTCCAAAACGGATCAGGGTCTGACCCTATGTCTTTAGGCACTGTCAAATTATGACCTTGGATGGCCAGGTCTAGGCACTTATGTTGCTGACCAACATCTTAAGCAAGACGCCGTCAGAGAATTGGAGTCCGCAAAGCAAAAGCAACACGCGGCAAACGTCCCATTGTTAACCAACATCCAAAGCAACACGCCGCCGGTGCACGAAGTCCGTCCTATGGTGAGTGAAGTAGTCAAAGAAACCAACACGTCGCGGAAACCAACACGCCGCGAATGAATGAAGCTATTTACCTTAGAAGCAACATGCAACGCGAGGTCCCTGCGTTCAATGGAGGTTATTTTATTTTATTTATTAACTTATTTATTTATCTGTTTTATCTGATGNCTGAATCATGGCCACGACGATATCAAGCGATGCTCTCGCTCACGTGGGAGCTCCCGAACGCGGGCCTTAGGGCTGCTACTAAGTTCCGGAGGGAAATCATATCGTAATCCCTATGTCGGCTGTCGTGGACATGTCTCGCGAGCCGCGTAGGGGACGGGGGCCTGGGCTTAACCGCCTGGGACTGCGAGGAAGGAAACTTCTATAAAAAGTTACCCCTAATCCTACGCTATAGTGCGCGGCAAGGGGATGCATGGCTGGAGGGTATGCTCAGTCCCGAGCAGGCTAACTCTGGGTACCTGGCGCAACCTAGTAGTATTAAGTCGCCTTATTCTAGCATGGGGGCTCTACTAGAATGGACCCTGGACCCGCCACTCTCGTGGGACGAACATGGATATAAAAGATAAGCTTAAAATGAAAAATTTGGCGGCTAAAGTTAAATTGACCCGGCTACAGACTGGGACTACGGCAATGGATGATGGAAAAGTTGACCCGTTCGAGCGCAGGGGCTCGGTGAGCAGATCACCACTTGTTCCGATGGCGTCTGCTTCAGCGGTAGCGAACAGCTCAGCGGTTGCGGGAGGTTCGGGGAACCTGTTCTCGCCATGTGAAACGGATGAGGAGATTGGGAACTCAAGGCCTATGTGGCCGAGCGCGGTGGCCTCGCAGGCGGGCGGAGCCACAAAAGAACAGACCGAGGGGATGATGACAGAGGCGTCAGATGGGGGAATAGGGGACACAGCCGAAAGAGCGGCGGAGAGAGAGGAGGGTGAGATATTAGAGAATGAGAACCATCTAGATATGATGAAGGAGATAGGTGTGAGGCTCCGCAGATATATAATGGCGGAAACTAACAGGGTCTCCAAGAACGCCTGCGAGTATATCCTTAATCGCGTAGGCGAATACGAGGAGTGCGTGATGAAAATCATTTGTGAGAATGAGAGATTAAAAGGGATATTAGAGGAAAGCAGGAGTAGGATGAGGAGTGAAGCGAGGCCGAAAGGTAGTACTAGAAATTATGCTGGTGCTCTGAAGTAGGACAAAGATGGAAAGAGCAGTGGAGAGGTAGGACTCGTAGAGGGGAAGGTGGAAAATGAGCGATTATGCGATAGTGGTGAAAGCGAGACAGGGCAATGATAACCTAACGAGTGAACAAATTAGGGAGAAAGTCCTGAAAGACGGGAGCGTGACACGTAGACGTGCGTGTGAAAGCAATGAGGAGGATAAGAAGCGGGATAGCAATCGAGGTGACGAGCGAGAAAGAGCATAGTAGAATCTTGAAATGTGAGAAGTTTGCGGAGGTAGAGCTGGAGGCTTCCGTGTAAAATACAGCCAAAGTTGATAATTTATGACGTGATGAACAGAATGACGAACGAGGATATACTGAACGAGCTGTACGCCAAAAATTTTAAAGATTCTATTGCGGAGGAGGAATTCCGTGGGAGAGTTAAAGTTCTAAGTAGGAACAGTAAAAAAGGTTCTGAGCAAGGTAACTTAATTCTAGAGGTTACGGAAGGAATTAGGAAGTGGTTATGTGAGGAAGTGAGAGTCTACATAGGATGGGAAGCTCACAGAGTTAAGGAATACGTTAGCGTCCTCAGGTGCTACAAATGTTTGGCGTTCGGACACACAATGCGAGAATGTAGCATGGAAAGCTATATTACAGATGTGGTGAGAACGATATGGCGAAGGAGTGTAAGAATGAGGGCAAATGTAGGAACTGCAGAATTCGGGGTAAAGAATACGACCACTCAGTGATATCGACGAAGTGCCCGGAGTATGTGAGGGTGTTTGAGAGGGAGAGGATGAAAGCGCAAAATGGATAGGGAAATAAGAATAATGCAGTGTAACTGCCAAAGGGCGTACGCGGTCATGTGCGATGTGGGTGTGGTGATGCGTGAACGGCGGGTGAATGTGGCACTGCTGCAGGTGCCGTACCTAAGGAAAGATAGGATAGTGGACCTGCCATTGAGGATAGATATTTTTACCAGCGAGGGCGAAGGCGTGAAGGCAGCAGTGGTGGCGAATGACTTAGTCTGGTGATGTGTGTTAGGGAATGTACGAATGAGTGGGTTGTGTGCGTGTGGTTGAAGGGGGACTTTGGCGAGATGTATGTCGTGTCTGTGTGTTGCCGGTTCGGGGAGGAGATTTAACCATATCTGGGGTACATGGATAGGATGTGTGAGGCAGCCAGGGGGAAACGACTCCTAATGGATATAAATGCCGTCTCTCCACTATGGTATAGATGCTATTCTCGCGAATGGGTGTACAAGGTGCCGGTTTGAATGGGAAGTTAAGGGTGACTGGGGTATCAGCGATCATATTATTATACTAATACGGATGATCGCTGAAGATAGTGAAAGGGTGGATGTCGGAGCGTATGAATGGATATGGAAAGATGTGGACTGGGAAGAGTGTATAAATGACTTAAGGGAGAATGCCTGGCAGAGCGAGACGAGTGCGGCGGAAGAGTGGAATCCGGAGGAACTGCTGGATCATATAATGACATGGATCCGAGGAGCGAATAATAGATGGATGAGGGAACGCAAATGTGCGAGATTGAGGAAAGTAATCTGGTGGACGGATGAGTTGGAGAGTATGAAACAAAGAGTGAGAGGATGTAGACGAGCCTATCAACGGGCTCGTCAGGATGACAGGTATAGGCTGGATGAGAGGTTGAATGAATATAAGAAAGTGATGAGCGAATACAAGGGTATGATATGGAGAGTGAAAGAGGAAAACTGGAAACAGTTCGTGAGATAATCGTAGATAAAATTCATTTAAAACGTTTCGTCTCATTTCTGGTGAGATAAGATTTACTTGGTGCAGTATGTGTTCCCTAAGGTCTACCAAATTAGCAGGTTTTGTTACGTATATATTGTTTTTACATAGTGTGGTGCACCGCCACACTATGCAGTAATAGTGCGTCAATATTTAACTAATACTTTTCCAAACCGATGGATAGGAAGACGTGGAGAAATAGAGTGGCCCTCTAGATCACCAGATCTTTCTCCATTGGACTACTTTTTATGGGGTTGTTAAAAACAATGTATACGTAACGAAACTTGCAAGATTTTTTATCTTTCACTAACTTCTAAGAACTTGACATCGAAATAACGACGAACTGGGACGAAAAGTTTGTTGATCTTCTGGAATCCGAGGTCCAAAATAGGGGTTCTTATTTAAAATTTTGAAGTTGACCTTGAAATGATCTTGAAGGACAAGGTAGCTTGTCCTTTATTCTGTCCCATTTAATTTCTTCTATTCACGTTTCCGTTAGACCTACTGTCTCGAATTTGCTTGAATATTCCCATGTCTCCTCGTCTTTATTAGTTACCCCCGCAATATTCCAGAAACACATTCTTCTTCTCTCCCTCCTCTCCTTCTCTCTTTCCCTTATTCGGTCTTATTATTCGGCGCACAAAATATTAAGGTTATGATTATCGAAAACTAAATAATAATGTAAATATTTTACAAGATTTTACGAGAAGTAAAAAATAATGTAAAATATTTTACAAGATATTTTACATTTTGTGTCAAGAAATTGTTAACTTCAAACCTTTATAACTCAAAAAGTACTTAATGAAAAAATGTTTTATTAAAGTGTTTTGGAAAGCTCTCGAGATAAGCTATAAGAATATGCAATAAAAAGTAGGGGGTTCATTTAAAAAAATTAAGACCATGAAACGACCTTGAAAGACACGGTCAAGATCAAAGTCAAGGTCATCATCTTACTCCCCGCTTGACCATACAACTTTGCTATTGGACATTTTCTCCAAAATGCATTCTAACTGAAAATATTAAGGGAATTTGATACTTTTCAATGACCCTGTATATGTAAAATTATTGATATCATAGTTGATAAGTTAGTATGTAATTTAGTTTATAAAAAATGATTGTTAACATACTAAAGCAATTAAGATATTTATTCGGTTTGGCGGCGCCAAGTATTTAAAAAAAAATTTATTCATATTTAAATATTTATTTGTATTCAAATAATTATGTGTTAAAATATTTATTTTTCATTCCGAATAAATATCTTAATTGCCTAAGTCTCTCTTTCTCTCTCTCTCACTGCGTGCGTGCGTACGATAAAATATTTATGTAGTATTTAAATATTTATATGTTGTGCGTGCGATAATATATGTAAAAATATTGTTGCGCGGTCGTTCCGGGATACTCCGTCGTTCGGGTGAGCCTTCTTTAAGATCGGTCGTTGCTAGCTGTCGTCTCCAAGAGGAATCAATGATTGTTTCGGAATGGCAGATTCAATTCGTACTCCTGTCAAGGAGGAAGCACTTTTCTTGCTGTATTCCTTTCGTTACAATAAAGCTCAAGTTCACCGTTCTTTCTGAGTTGTGATTTCGTGCGCGAGTGCCCCGCGAGTGTCTGAGAGCGCGGGCTGAGGCGGGCGGACTTTTCGTGCGCGAAGTGCAACATTTTTGGGGGCTCATCCGGTCGAACGTACAACGAGCCCGCAACGCCAGCGCCGGAACCCGAGGCTAGCACCGCAATTCTAACGCCCGAACCCAAACCCCCCGCGGAGCCGTCTCTTGTCTCCATCATACGGGAGTTGCAGTCGATGCGGGAGGAGCAGGATCTCCGTCGACAAGAGTTCACCGAGACCCTGCGTCAACGCGACGCGGAGCTGGAGCGTCTTCATGAGAGCGTGCAACAGCTGCAGGAGCTGCGCGAGGAGCGGGAGCGAGCGCAACGCGCTTTTTCACAGGTAAGTCAATTCCAAATAATACCGGTGCCGGGTCGAGTTTTGTTACGGCGGGCGCGAGTACCATAGTTTGTCAGAAACGAATCTTTTCGCCCCTAACCACGGTTTAAATTTCGGGTTCTCTGGGTCAAGCGCGTTCTCGCGAGAACAGTCAAATTTTAAGTTCAAACCGGATACTTTTGATGGATTTTTGACGGTTTCGTTACGCGAATTTCTTTCGCAATTCGAGTTAATTGCTCGTGAAAATCAGTGGAATATGAGAACAAAGGCATTCGTTTTGGCGTCAAGTTTGAGGGGGAAAGCGCGCTCGATTTTGGAATCAACTGAAAATTTGGAAGGATTAGAATATTCTGAATTAATGTCGAAATTAGAGACGCGTTTCGGGGAAAGTTTAAATCCTCAAAACTATTACACTCAATTCGCTAATAGAAAGCAGAAATTCGGAGAAGATTTTGCAACTCTCGGTGCGGATCTTGAGAGATTATCGCGTTTGGCTTACTCAGAGTGCCCTTACAGTGTATGCGATAAAATGGCTTGCGCTCAATTGGTCACTGCTCTCTGACGATTTCATAAAACAAATTTTGCATTTGGAGGGCTTAACTTCTTTAGCCATCGAGCTAAATTAGCTATCGAGAGAGCTAAAACAGTCAAGGTTATTCGCACAGAAAATTATCGCGGAAATTTTTCAAATAGCAATGGAAATTTAAAAAAATAAAAATTCAACTCTAAAACTGAGGAAAAAGGAGAAAAGAAAGAGGAAAATAATGTTACGTCCGCACCCGAGAATTTAGATATTAGAGTATGTATTAGAGAGAGCGAGAAGCGGGCGCGGATGGACGAACGGGTCGACTGTGTTCTCGGAGTCGCTCTATTCGGGCGAGCGCTCCGTCGGTCGCATGAGGGATAGCTCGGCCAAAGATCAACGTCTGAGACGCTATGATTTTTAGTCGAGCAATGCGACCGTCGGTCCTTTTGTTTCGGATCAAGGTTTCCCCTGTTACCCCAGGACGGGACCGTATGCAATCTCAAGGGAGAAAGAAGACGAGGTCGGGATTATTACAAATAAAAATAAGCGTGATTAGTTCTGCTTAAAATTAATTACATTATTTATTACCAATTTGCAAGAAATTGAACTGATTACAAACAGAGTAATGCATAAATGTAACGTAGTAAGAAATAACCAATTACAAAAAATATGATTGAAATAATATTAGGAAATAACATTTTTCTTCATTTAAGAATGATTACAATAATAATTTAATGTAAGAACGAGTGAAAAGGTTCAATTAGAGAATGGTTACATGGTACAATTTCGGATAAAGAATTAAAATTAGAAATAAACAAAATTAATTACAAATGAGTATATAATATTACGGTCTTTAGCATTAGTGGGTGTGTGCGTGTGTGTGCGTGCGCGTGCGTGCGCGTGCGTGCGCGTGCGTGCGATGGAGGAAAAGGAATCGATTAATAGTATTAATTTTTAGATATGGAATTTTGTAAAATCTACCAATGCAATTAAAAAATTCAATAAAATTTTTAAACCTAAATTTTCGTGNTTTTTTACATTAATNGTTTCNNTTTANTATTCTANGTCTAAAAGTATTAAGGTAAAATCATTCAAAAGTGAATACTTTATGAGATATTTCATATTTTATATTAAAAAATGTCATAACAAAATTTAAATTAACTCGAGAAATACTTAACAAAAACATACTTCATTATAGCGTTTTGGAAAGCTCTCGAGATAAGCTACAAGAATATGTAATAAAAAGTATAGAGTTCCGTTTAAAGAATTGAAGGTGATCTTCACATGACTTTCAAATAATTATCCAAGGTCAAAGCAATGACACCATCTTATGTCCCAGTCGAAACCATACAACTTTTGTCTGGAACATTTTTGTCTGCTGGGCTCAGTTTTCGAGATATTTTA
>JAJVSH010000355.1:21386-35075 GCA_021460005.1 Tetramorium alpestre | reverse complement strand
TAATATTATTCCATGGGACGTTATTAACAAAATCCGTTTTAGCAATGCTAATCGTTTCCAACTTTAATTTGTCAACGACGTTTCGTAATTCTTTTATTGTGGCAGTGATTCGCGTCAAAGTTATTGTAGGGCCTTCTCGTTCTCCTTCGCTAATGGGCAAGGCTACGTCGTAATATTTTTTGTATTTTACGGTTTTTACTTCACCCAATGTGAGAGATCCTAAATTTAGAAGTTCATTCCTCTCAAACAATTTTTGTGATCCTGACTCTAACGGTTTTCCATTAGTATCGACAAAGTATGCAACATTGTCTTTACGTAAAAACAGTAAATCACGACTCTCTATTATATCACTTCTAGGCGTTTGAATTTCGGTTATCTTCGTTTTGTTCGTATATTTTGTCCATCATTTTGCAATTCATTATTTTCGTCTCCACTTTCGTTATTTCCCGTATCGCTCTCTTTTGCATTATCTTCTTGGATTCTTTCTATTTCATCTTCTTAGATCTTCTGAGATGTCAGGTAACTTTCTTAGATGAAGTTCTCTATTTTTTAATGCTCGGCTGCGGGTCTGTATTCCTACGATCATTTCCTACGATTTGTAACGCTGGTGGTTCGCTTATCTCCTCGAGTGTGAGTGGTACTGAATCTGTATTTTCAACGGGTAGTTTACTTTCTAAAAGGTCGTCTAGATCTTCGCTGTCTGTGAAATATAAATTGAAATCATCTTTCTCTTCTTCATCGGATTCTTCTAACATTTTAGAGATTACTTCTGCATCCTTTGGATCATCAGGATCGAGCAGGTTTTTGTTATTGATTATGTTGCAAGTTGTTTCCTCAAAAGTTACTGGATTTCTTGATAAGGTATCAGCATTCACATTAGTTTTACCTGCTTTATATACCACGTCATAATCGTATTCTGCTAATTTTAATCTCCAGCGAAGTATCCTCATGTTTGCATCTTGTGCATTTTTAAACCACAATAAAGACTTGTGATCCGTGACTAGTGTGAATTTTCGTCCATACAAATACGGTCGGAAGTGTTTAACACAATANATTATTGCTAAGGCTTCTTTCTCGTAAGTATCGTATTTGACTTCGTTATCACAGGGAGAAATAAATAAAGATCGGCTTCTCGTTCGAGAAGCGTATGCTATAGGTCGATCTTTATTTATTTCTCCCTGTGACAGTATACCTCCTACTGCAATTTCAGAGGCGTCAGTAGTTAAAATAAAAGGTTTTGAAAAATCAGGATATTGTAAGACTGGTTCCTCGCACAATTTTTGTTTTAATATTTCAAATGATTTCTCCTGATCGGATGTCCATTCAAAGCGTTGTTTTTTAATAAGTTAGTTAATGATTTAGCCAATTTGGAAAAGTTTGGTATGAATCTTCTGTAATATCCTGCTAATCCGAGAAATTGTTTAATATTTTTAGGCCTAGGAAATAGTCTGACAGCTTCTAATTTTTTTGGATCAGGTTTAACTCCATCTCTACCAATTACGTGGCCTAAATATGTCACTTCAGATTTTAAGAATTCACATTTATCCGGCTGTAATTTCAGATTGGCTTTACGAAGTCGTTCGACTAACAAGTTGTATTTCCTTTCATGTTCTTCTAGAGTAGAGGCATATATGACGATATCGTCCATATAAACGAATAATTCCTCACCTTGTAATCTGAATAATACTAAATCCATTAATCGCTGAAAAGTGGTAGGAGCGTTTTTTAGTCCAAATGGCATTCTATCGAATTCATAATGGCCAAAAGGAGTTGTAAATGCAGTTTTATGACTATCCGCTGGGTCCATTTTAATTTGATGGAAACAGAGGCTAAATCACATACTGAGAAGTATCGAGCTCCACCTAATTGATCCAGAATATCGACGATATTAGGCAGTGAATGTGCATCGCCGATAGTTTTATCATTTAGNGCTCGAAAATCTAAGACCATTCTCCATCGCTTATTTCCTTTAGAATCTTCCTTCTTTGTATTTGATGCTGCAATACTTGAGTTGCAGTTAAATTTTCTCCGGAAATATGAAATCTATCTTGACTCTCTGCTATAAGTCTTTTCACACTTTCGCTTTCTTGTGGATTTAAATGTTCCAAACATAATAATTGTAATATCGTAGTGAGCCTATTTTCTTTAGATTTTTCGGATATAATAAGACACAAACGTAAATTTTCATCCGTGCTGTTATTCGGCAATTGTTGTTCCTTTTTATGCTTTGATTTACGCTTTCGCATAAATTTTTCTATCATTTCTTGAGATTGAACTTGTGTGGCTGCCATTATTTTTGAAGACGGTTTATTTTTCCCTTTAATATTATATATATTTAATATTATTACAGCATTGTATTTTCTTCGTAAGTTCTTTGATTGTTATGTGAGAGGTATTATTTTCATCACCTTTCCTTAGATAGGATTCCTTAGAAATTTTATTTTCTTTGAAGGATTTAAAGGGATGCTTGATACCGATATTACAGGTTCAGTAAGAAATCTCCGAATTGGCTTTACAGATGTGAAAATCCTTTTACAGGGTTTAAGTAGGGACAATAATAAACTGCGCTGCACAAAATTAAAGACGAGGAATAATAAATAAATGAAACACTGATACTTAATATTGTATATAATTGCACTTTTTGCACTTAGAGCTGTCACTTCATAGAAACATTCGCTCATATATAAGTTATATACGTTATACGTATAAATCAAAGATATGCAGACACTTGTATTAAAATAAAGTACAACACTAAATCATTGAAACTAAGATCAAAAGCCTAATAAAGGAGATCTTTTGTGCAACTGATTTTATTCATGCACACACGCGTAGTGTAGATACGGAATGGTAAACAGAGCAAAATTGTGTAAAACTATAGTTCCGGGATCTTTTCGAAGATGGCATTGGCGTGTCGGTGTGATACTTCCTTGTGTTAGTAACTTAGCTCAAGGAAGATTCACACGTACACACTACTACTAACACAACCCGAGTGCGTGAGGATACGCGCGAATTCAAAACGCGAACGTAGACGGAAAGAAGTCGACCGAACTGTCAAAACGCGTGAATCACGAATTCCTGTTCGCTCCGTGTATTGATTTTGGAGCGTAATCGTGTAATCGTACCGTGTCTCACGATAAACGACGAGTAAGACGGACAATATCGTGATAGTTACCCAGTGAACACAGTTTCCAACAGTTTTATAACTGAGAAGTTACAAGTAATATTACGTCTGTTATACTCTGTACAACATAACAATAATATAAGAGGTTATTTATAAGTAATATTACCAGATTTACATTTAGAATACATATTGGATATATAAAAATTTCTATTCAGGTAATATTGCATAAGAAGATTTGTAATATTACGAAAACGTAATTTGTAAGACATAGGTGATATTACAAACGTTATTTGCAAAACACGTTAATGTTATATTAATTTTGTACAGTGCGTACTTGTCCATCAGGGGTCGGAAAAAGAACCATAATCAAATCGAGTCATACTATTATTTTTATCGCTGATTAGATATAAGAATACAATTATGCTTTAAGGTTGATTATATCTTTGCGTAACCATGAATATCGACAGAACCAATTATTGATATGAGAGTATAACTTAAAAATCTTTGAAATAGATAGAATAGCCAATTGCAATTTTTAGCTACACGGGGTAAATTAAAAATATCGCTTAAAATTAGAGTTATGAATTCAAATAATTTGATTACTATAAATCGTAGGCCCCAAAGTGGGTTGCTTATAATTAACTATCTTTATTTTTCCCATGTAGATATAGTAAGTATAATTAATTAAGAAACTGACTAATCATATTGAAATATAAGAATATAATCCGCGATTGTGTTTGGTAAATTTATTAATTGTGGCTTATTAAAGCTTAATTACTTTATACATACATTATAATATATATATAGAATGGACATATGCGACATATCGACATATAATGCGTCGATGGTTTTAACCGCCGTGAAGAAAGCACGTGTTGCTCTTAACCTTTAATTGTTTGGATAAGATTTGGAACAGTGAGTGTGAATAAGTAAATAGGTGTAACCGACTAAAGTGTTACGGACCAAAGTGATTAACTGTCAGAAAAGATATTTGTTGCGGGGGCTAGAGGAACATTGAAGAATTGTGCCAAATAACCACAAATATCCTTGAGGAGAACAAAAGGCACGTGTTAATCGACAGTAGTAACCAAACGAGAACAAACATATATAGCTATAACTATAATAGCAGGTATGTACAATGAGAAGTTATTACAAAAAAATAATAAATATACGCATTATGTTTATATATTAATTAATTCTTACTATATTTCTAGGTTATTTCATTAAATATAAAAAAATCATAAATATGCGCATTATGTTTATATATTAATTAACTCTTATTATATTTTATTTGCGTTATTTCATTAAATATAAAAATTTAATTTAATTTTAGTGGTAATTATTATCAAAAGATGCCAAAAGACCTACAGTATTTGTCGAAGAGACGAAAAAATCAGCTGATTCGTCAAAAAATTGAATCCTACAGAAATACGGATATCTCTACAAATAGTGATCCTTCTTCAGATCTTGCATTAGGCGATGTAGTCTGTATGGAAATAAACACTCCAATTCATTCGAAATCTATTAATGTTACTAACAATAAATCAACCGTGGTGACAATTTTGGACGTCTCTACCCTTCGGATTCAGAGTTTTCATCTGTCACTTCACGTACTTCACCTGTAGTTGAGAATTATGAAGAAGATGCGGTGCAGATTGAAATGGAGCAACATACTGCCTCTTCAGGTTCAAATTTCACAGAGATTGATGATATAGAAAACCAAAATTTGGATTTTGATAAAAACAAAAGTGAGAACAATTTAGTGAATTACGATTTTGGGTAAATACAGAGAGGATTTCCCACAGATCTGTTAAAAAATTATTAACAATATTGCGTAATAATGTACATCAAATTTTGCCTCAAAACGTCCGAACTTTAATGCACACACCCCGAATTAGTGAAATTACGACAACAGTGGGAAACGGTTCTTATGAACATTTTGGACTTATCACCGGACTTCAGCGGTCAATAGAAAAATATTTCGTACAAGTTCCAGATTCTGTGAAATTGTTAATTAACTGTGACGGAATGTCTTTGTCGAAAAGTTCCGGGAGCCAATTTTGGCCTATTTTGGTGTCCATCCAAGCAGATGTTTATATGAGACCTTTCGCTGTAGGAATTTATCGGGTCGAAACCAACAAATGCAAATGAATTTTTACGACCTTTTGTTAATGAAATGACAGAAATTCAACAAAATGGTTTTTTTATAGCGGAAAGAAATGTTTAGTTGAAATTGCAGGCATTGTCTGTGATGCTCCAGCAATGGCTTTTGTGATGTCTACAAAAAGCCATTCTGGTTATTTTAGCTGTCATAAATGTACTCAGGAAGGAGAATACATTAACTCCGTAGTTTTTCCAGAAACAAATTTTACAATGAGAACCGACGAATCATTTCGTAATAAACAACAAGAAGAACACCATACAGGTGATACAATTTTAGAGGAACTGAATATTGACATGTAATTGATTACATGCATTAAAATGTTTTGTCATTAATATTAAAATGTTTAGGAGTTATGAAACGTCTTCTCTTTTTCTGGGTGAAAGGTCCGAACAATAGTCGTTTAAATAAAAATAATCAAAAATATTTGTCTGATGCAATTCTAGCAACTAAATCGTAAATTTTATCTGAATTTTCAAGATTACCTCGCACTTTAACAGAGAACGATAAGTGGAAGGCTACAGAATTTCGACTATTTTTGCTTTATATAGGCCCAGTGATTTTGAAATCAATACTGTCTGCTGCATATTATATTCATTTTCTTACATTGAGTATTGCAATAAGGATATTATGTGATCCAAATACATGTATAGCATTAAATTATGCTCGTCAGTTATTAAAATATTTTGTTAAGAATTATGAAGTTTTGTATGGACGACAATTCATGTGGTATAATATCCATAATTTATTACATTTGCCTAACGAAGTTAAAACTTTTGGTCCATTAGACAAATTTAGTTGTTTCAAGTTTGAAAACTATTTAAAAAGTTTACGAGATAAAGTTCAAAATTCTCCAAAGCCATTGGAACAAATATCTAATAGATTGCACGAAAAAAATGAAATTCCCGTTGTAAAAGAATCAAAATCATATCCAATTATACATTATGCACAGACAGGAACGCATATAAGTGCATTGAATTTAAAGATTTCACAATTACAAGTAAACATCCAAATAACTGCTGTTTATTAAAAATTAATGCGATACTAGTTATAAGCCAAATTATCATAAATGAGAATGAATTATATCTTATTGGTGATTTATTTTCAGCAGTTAAGCCGTTGTTTACAGAATCTTGTAACTCCTTAAGACTTAATATTTGTGAAATTAATAATTCTTCAAATGATGAAAATGTTACTATTTTGCTCTCTGAAGTTAAAAACAAGTGTCTAAAAATTAATTCAGGACGAGATACGTCAGCAATTGTCCCATTGCTCCATCATGACAATTAACAATTAGGTATGGCAAATAAATATTTTAATATAAGAGTTTCTTGTTTATTGCATGTGAATAATTTTTTTCTAATATACCTAATATTTCTATTTAAATGTACGTATTAACGATAATTTTAATAATGCAGTATACTTGAACATACAATTGTACAATGAAAAGAGAAAAATTAAATATACTTATTTTCAGTTTCGCGAAACAGAAACGTGATTTCCACAAAATGTCTATGTTGTTAAGAAGCGTTTTTCCATGAAGTATATTATTTTCTCTTGTACTCGCCGTCTTAAGGTAATATTTATTTTTTTATTTTTCATAATTTTTGCACATATTTCAATATTTTCAAAATAGTGCTAAAAAGAATGACATTGAATAAAGTCAAGTACGTTGTAGAAGTAGGGAAAATGCAAGAAAAAAATATTAATTTTGTTTCGCTGTTTTAACCTCAATATTATTGTGTGACGGAATGCCTTTCGCACACGCGGTATTGAATAGCTCGTCGTGGTCGAGGGTGAGAAAGGGTGGAGACACTACTCAGTGTTTAAATAACAATTAATAACAACGTTTATTCAGATGTCAAGATTACATGAAAGGATCGGATATGGAAAACAAATAGATCTCACGATATACGCGATTAGTGACAGATCGCTGCACGGTTTACAGGAAGTAATTAATATCGGAGCGCGTTTTAGAACATAAATATATCGGAGCGCGTCTTACAACAGAAAATATATATATATATATACGGAGCGCGACTCTTAACAAAATATAACAGGAACTCTTAACAAAATAGTATTTCGGAACGCGGCGCGGGGTGTGTCTCGCGGACACAAGTCGTGTCGATGACACGCGGCGGTAGATCGGCGGTAGTGCCTCGGCGGCACTCGGCGGGGAACGGACAAAGCTAGTGCTACTCGGGGGCTCCCGAGGAAGAGGCTAGCTGTACTCCGGAAACTCCCGGATACGCACGGTGACTCCCGTGCACGATACGGACGGGCCGGTAACACCCAGTTCGGGACGGACAGAGCTAGTGCTACTCGGGGGCCCCCGAGGAAGAGGCTAGCGGTACTCCGGTGACTCCCGGGTACGCACGGTGACTCCCGTGCACGGTACGGACGGGCCGGTAACACCCGATTCGGGACGGCCTCTGGTGACACCCGGAGGAGGAAAACCTACGCACCGGTCGTACCTGGCTGCAAACGGTCGAGCCCGTATGCTGCGTACGATGCGGTCAGGAGCGCTGACCGCACGGAATGGTGTGTCCTCGTGGCGGCCCCCTTTTATACCTGGCGCGTGCCGGCAGGTGTCGGCGTGGTGGGGGTAACGCGTGGGCGCGGCGCGCGTTACCGCTATCGTGTGGCGCCGAAGCGCCGTGCGTGGGCGGATGGTCGGCCCGTGACGATACACAGGCGTATCGTCACAATTGTATTTAGAATAAAATAAAAATAGAACAGTTATAAAATTTACAAGAAACTAAACTTTATTTTTATTTATAATAAATAGAAGTTTATTATTTGTAAGAAAAAAATATATCGAAAACAGCAATCTAAACATCATTCTGTCTTCGTTGCACATCGTATATCAAACGAAGATAGAGCGATGCTTACAGCACTTCATGCGTACCTCGGAACGCAGCCCAAGAAAAGCGTTGCTAAATGAAGCGAAGAAGGTGTAAACATAGACGTGAGTCTCAGGCCATATTTAAATCTCCCGCGTTTGCTACGTCAGCGTGCGCATTTCGCGCCTTATAGTGACCCCGCGAGCGCTCATTGGTCAATTAACCTACATGACTCGCTCGTGGCGGGTTCGTGCGCCAGCAGCAGCGAATGCATCACCGGTTTTTGCCATCCGAAGTATCTGGAATCTGGAAGTATCCGAACGTGATTTTCGCCGTAACACCGTCGCATGCCTATACCAGAGTGCAGATAATTGCAGTCTAATATAAAGGTATGTATAGCTTAATACGAATTTTCCTATACACAGACTATATCATTGAAGAATACAAGAAATTCAGTAAAAAAAACTACAATTTTGCCATGAGGCCCATAAGCGATGTCTGATACACACAAAATTCTTATTTGTTTAGTAGAATGGCTTATGCAGTTATGTGTTTTTCCGACAATACCGTATATCGGAAGTGCCGACAAATTGGATACATGAAGATGACAATGAAGTTATGTGCTGGTGGCCACCAACCTCTGTAAAAAACGTATTAACGTTAATATCGAAACGTGCGGACCCTGACAGAAAGTCGTGGAACTTAATCTCTGTGAAAATACAAAAATACTTTTGTAAGAATTATAATCTTCATTTATGAAAATGTTTGTAGTATGTATTTGTGCACTATTTCATTTCTTGTCTTTTTTTTAGCATCAGTAGAGAAAGCGAGAAAAGCTGCAGAAGATGATAATTATACATCAACGGATGGGTATCAATGCATGGGTAAAGGGCAACGTAAAAAGAAACCTATTCACGTCAATCATTCAGATACAGATGAAAATAAAGAAAGGAACAATGATAAGAAAAATCGTAGATCCAGTTCTAAGAATAAGTTGAAAGTTTATGGTAGAAAAAAAGTAAATGTACCTATTAACAAAGAACAATCTGAAGATGTTATGGAGAACGAACAGAACATTGATAAAGCTCCTCCTGCGTGGCCTACAGATCTAGAAATACAGAGTTCCCAAAATAATGCTAATATTTGCGTTAAATCTGTAACAAATAATAATCAAAACGATGGTAAGTTTGTATTTTTTTTGTATTTTAATCCTAAAACATACACGCATCTTTTAAATTTGGATTTCAGTGATGCAGACAACTGGACATGAATTATTTAAAGAACATTCTGAAATGTCAGCATCTAAAAGTTAAAGTAGTGGTTCTGAAAGGACATGGAATACGAACAAGAGCACAGAAAATAATACTGTATTAAATTTCCTGGAGAGAATTGACGGTAAAGTTCTTTTCTTTTTATTGTAAACATTTATATAAATTGATAAATATACCAATTCCACGTACAAATACGTTTTTAAAAATTCAATATTTGTCATATTTTAAAATTAAAAGAATATGTTATTTGGAAGTATAGTATAATATTGCCATTAAAAAACATCTACTTCTCTCTCATATTTATCATTATATAAAATTGATTGCGTTGTATAGAACTACAAAGTAAGAAATAAATAAAAATTTTACTTTATCCAGATTTATCTTTTTTTATTTATAAAAATTATATTATTTTATTCCAGAAAATGTCGAAAATTTAATACGGGCTGTAGCAGATATGCATCTGGAATTAGATGATGTTTCAGCACAACTGACTAATAAATATATTCGTAATGGTCAAAATAAATTTAATACAGAAAGAATTAAGACGTTTTTACCATTAAAATGTGTTGATATTGGAAAAATCGAACTGAGTTGAAAAATGACAAAACTTTATATAATGAATATGTAAGTACAACTAAACAAAATTTGATTCAATTTGCATACCTAATAAAATCGTTTCACTTCAGGAAGCTTTTTTACAAAAAATCGGAGGCCATTCACCGAGAGAACATGTTAGAAATATTTTGGCAAGTCTTTTCTAATGAATGTGCAATGAAATGTTCCTGGAAAGGACGCAGACAAAACTTTGCTGTAGCAAAATTATTGGTGATTACAGTAATGAAAGGTATATTCACCTATATATTTTTTTAATATATTGCATAATGAACACAAATTCAAAGGATTTTGCCTTTCTTTATAGACGTCATTTTGGGACATCACATAACAGAAAAAAATCTGGATACAATATCTGCGGAGTGGTTCCGATTTGCAAAGCAACGGAAAAATCGAGAGGAAAAGGAGAATTAAAATTAAAAGCAGAACAAACAGCCTGCTATATGGTATTCTTATTCTTGTCCATTATTTTTAAGTTTACTACACATTTTTAAATGCATTACATATTTTATTTGTGTTGAATTCCAAAGGTTAAAAAAATTTTTATTTGCAAGTATTAAATGCATTACATATTTTATTTGCATTGAAACAATATTATCGTATTGTTCTTGTGCACTACAGGTTATCCTGTAATGTTATATTAATAAAAATAAGCAAATAAGCACATGTATTTTGTATTTTTATTATAAAAATCTCTGCTGTGTGTGTGTGCGCGTGTGTGTGCGCGTGTGTGTGCGCGTGTGTGTGCGCTTGTGTGTGCGTGTGTGTCTGCGCGTGTGTGTGTGTGTGGGTGGACGCGGGCGCGCGCGCGCGCGCGTGTGTGTGTGGGGGTGGGTGTGGGTGTAGGTGCGTGCGCGTGCGTGCGTGTATGTGTGTGCGCGTGCGAGTGCGCGTGCGTGTGTGCGTGCGTGTGTAACGTTAGCAAAAATATAACATGTATATAACAAATAACAGAATATTTATATTCCATTCAATTTAATTAATAATAACAAACAATATTTCTCATATGTAACGGTAATGAAACAAGCAATATAACATGTTATGTACATGAGTAGGAAATAATAACTAACCAGTAACTTACAGGAAATGCTTTTGTAATATTACTTGTTACATTTTATTTTGTTACAGCAACATAATATCAATATAACTGTGTTCACTGGGTAGTGATAGTTGTGATGGTTAGACAAGATTGCATTGCATTGTTATATAGTGTAAAGCATAAAGTCTTGCCTCAAAAATTAGAATCTTGAAATAACATAATTTCAAAGATTCTCAGTCCCGATTTTTAATGNTATGTACAATCAAAATCAGAAGCGTCTATTTTGACNGTACTGAATATATNAAATTGATATATATAAAACTTGCATGATTATATTATTATATTGTATATTATATAAAAATCAGAAACGTCTATTTTGATGATACTGATTGTGAGTATATAAAATTGATATATATAAAACTGCATTATTATATTATTATATATAAAAATCGGAAACATTTATTTTGATGGTACTGAGTGTATAAAATTAATATATGTAAAACAGCATGATTATATATTATATATTATATATAAAAATCAGAAACATCTTTTAATTTTGATGATACTGAGTACATAAAAATGATATATTATGTCGTGCAGATCCGCCGATTACGCCGATAATCAGCGGAGGCTCGTCGGAATTATAAAATCGAGACGGGACGAAAGTGTCGCACAATTCCAAATTACACGGTAACAATTACTGGGCGCCAGGTGCGAGTTCTCGCACCACGATACAACAAAAATTGCGATATTCGCTAAACGCGATACTTTACGTTAAGCGACACTCCCGCTAGCTCGCGGAGACGGTGGTTCGCGGAAAGGACGGACGGCTAGGAGGCAGCAATTCACTGACATTCTTTAATAATAAAAAGAAACATATATTTGACTACGAATCCGGCCACGGAGTTCTATACATCCCGCGGGAGCAATTCCCGCCAAAACGAAGACAGCCAGAGTACCTATCGCACGCGACATTCGAAAGATTACGAGAGTTCACTAATTTACCCGTGCGATAATCTATAAGGCGATTTCACCATCTCGAAATTTCGCAATTTAGAATTACAACACTCGATACCGTAATACTGAGACGCTTCAAATTATCAACTCCGAATTATCTAGAAAATAATAACGCTGACTATAAAGAAATACCGGAAGCTACGACTGTCGGCGGCCTCGGAGGCGATCTCTCTCTTGCAAACGAAATTCATATGGCATGAAGATCTTACAATTTGGAGCGCGACGGAATCTAACGACCGTGGTAACGAGATAATACGATTTAATCTAACATTCGGGAGCCGGCGGCTCCTCCAGGGTAAAGTACGCGAGCGGAAATTCGCCGCCCGGATCGCGAAAGAGCCACGTGGCCGCCACGAAGTGACCGGCCAACGGGAAAGAAATGAAACGGCACGCAAACGAAACTCCTGGAGGAACCGGCCGCCGAACTCACGCAGTAACCGGTGCCAGGGTGGAGGCCTTACAGAAGGAGGTCGTCCTCTCGCGTCACTGGCCCTCGAAAATGGCTCGTCGCTCTCGCCTTCCGGTCGGGATCGGGATCGTCCGCACACCCTTGCGCTTAGCTGGCTCACCGAACAGTAATTTCGGGGCCCGGCCGCGATCCCGCTGAGCCCTCCTGCGGCGGTGCCAACGCACTCCGCGAGCGATACGGCAACTCATTGCCGATTCTCGGCGGCGTTATCGATCGGTGATCTGACCGTCCGTTTCCTCCCTGGGCGACGGCTTCCGCCCTCTGTGCTGCTCGGGTCTTCGGCTCACGGCGTTCACCCTCGGCGCAATCCCTCCGGGCTGGCCAGGCCCGGGAACGCGGGGAGATTTTACGTGCTCCTTCCTGCTGGGCACGCTCTTCTGCTGCCGCGGTCGCGCCGAGGGGCCCCTCGGACCGCGACTCACTCAATCCTCCGCATTGACGGAACGCCGTGCCGGTTCTCCTTATGCTCCGGAGGAATACTCAAGCGGAGATCGACGTCCACCGGGCTCCCCGATAGCTCCGTCGTCTAGCCGCTCCTGGATCCTTCTCGTTTCCCTCGCTGCGCTTCCTTTGACTTCTCACCCGGCTCTCTACGCTATCAAAACCGCGCTCCGCAAGAGTGTCGCCGACTCGCAGTATTAGGCATGAAAATAAACCAACAAAATAAGCAAATAAAGAAAAGAAAACATCGCGAACACATATCGGACGTGACAAACGGCACGGTGGACGCGCCGGAACGGGGAGATCGCCTCTCTCGCGACGCGAGGGCGCGATCCCATAATTTTTCCTCCTCGATCGGGCTTATGCCCTTGTGACGGACCTTGTCATGTCACAATATATAAAACTGCATGATTATATTATTATATATAAAAATCAGAAGCGTCTATTTTGAGTATGGTACTGAGTGTATAAATGATTAATTATTATCTTATGATTAATTATTAATTATTCTCTTATAAAAGAAATAATAAATATTTTTTCTTTTATAGGATAGAAATAATAAATATTTTTTCTTTTATAAGATAACAATTAATAAATATTATTTTTTTATAAGCTAATAATTATAAGATAATAAAGTCGTTATATTATTATATAATATAATATAATAAAATCATACGCGACTTTAAAATTTATTGAAATATTATCAGGGTGAGGG
>JAJVSH010000354.1:55595-72056 GCA_021460005.1 Tetramorium alpestre | reverse complement strand
TCCTTTTGTAAATAAATAAGCTTTAGAGATAGAATAAGAGTCGGGAGTAGGGCTAACGCGGAGCTCTGCTACCCCTTTGTTTATGTAAAAGAGCAAACATGAATCCCGATTGGAAAATAACTATTTGGAAGGGCAACGATTGGTCCTAATAGAATACTCCCACAATTTACGCGCGGGTATAAAAGGAGCTGACGAAGAGCAGTTAGTCAGTTCTAATTCTCAATTCAATCTAGAGCCAGTGTTAAATTCGGGATCCATAGTTGCATTTTCCTGTATTCCGAGTATATTTCTTTCTCTTTCTTTTTACCTTTCTTATTTTGTTTTCTCATGTACTAATTTCATAGAATAAACCGATTTATTAAATTAAAATAATTGAATCGATATTTGAATCTCTGCTCTATTACAAGTCTATTCAATCTTCTATTACAAGTACATTAAATCAATACCCAAGAACCTGTTTCGATTGTCGCTGCCAAAAATGTGGCCCCAATCATCGAAATTGTCGCTGCCAATTCGTGTGGTCCCAGTTTCGATTAGCAGTTTCTTGTGAGTCGCTACTCAAGTTTTCATGCCTACCAAAGGTGGACGACGACAAAAGGAGAAGAGATAAAAATATCAAATTAAACAGGCTTTTAATTCCGGCCAAGACCCTTTTCCCTTGTTCCAAAAACTAGCACTCTTATTAAACAAAAGCAGTTCACAAGTTCCCGACCATCCGTATATCCTCCATCCTATAGAAATAGATTTCACGCTCCCTTATTACAAAGACATCCCGAAGCGCGACCCCCGCAGACTGGGTTACAAGCTTCGACATCTTTTTGGTTAACCTTTCCCATAATAGTGCACAACTGGCCCTCCGTCCCAGAGTAAATTGCTTCAATGCATTGACCCAAAAAGGAGACTATAAAATATTCCACTCGAGACGTAACAATAATAACTAAATTGCAGCTGCTTCCGTTTTTTAATATTTCATCTTTCCGTTTTCTGAGAGGTCTATTATATATAAGATGAATATCTGGACATTCATCTGGTTTTAAATATTTTCCTCTTTATCGATTAACATTATTTTCACTTAATAGTTCTTCTTTAGTTTTAGACTTTGTACTTATAAATTTATTTTTTTTTATTTTCATTATTATTGTGTATTTTATCATCTACGTATGTAAAATTTGATTTTTCTGGTAGAGATTCTGAGTTGTTTATCATGTAAATCATTGTACTCTTCTTCATTAGTTTGAGCTTGGACTTTTTTCGATTCTTTCGATTTTTTGCATGTAGTGTTTAAACCTTTCCAATTCTCTTGTTCTTTTAGATAACTGTAATTATTAATATCACTTTCTACTTCTTTGTTTGATATATTAAAATCAAGTTTTTCTTTTATTTTAATATTATCTTGTATATATGCATTTTTTCATTTACTCGTTTTATTGCAGCATTTTCTAATTTTGAAATACTTTCTATCGATTCGATATGGCGAATAACAAATTTATCTGGACGCATTGGTAATTTGATCCCAAATCTGAATGTTTTAAATCTTTAAAATAGGCTTCGCATCTAGAAGACGTTGCTATGCTTGATAAAGGAAAATATTCCTTCATCACTTCTGTCCAAATAGGAAAATGTTTTGCTAATTGAACTAAGTGATGAATTCGGGACAATAAAAAGCGTTGTATCTATCAGTTCATCTCTCTACAGTTTCATTGACTCTATGTTCAGCCTGTTCTCTAATTTTATTTATAAAGGAAATTAAATTATTTTCATTTAAATTATTATCATCTAAATCGTCGGGATAAGTATATTCTTTATTATTATCACTATCGTTTATGAAAGTAAAGTTTTTAATTTTTTCAATTAAATAGACTTGTTTTTTAACACAAATAACATGGTTTCCATCAGCATCTTTACCGTCGTATTGGCTATATGCAAAATATTGATATTAATATTTCGGTAAAATTTTCAATATTATTGCATATTGATATAATACCTACACATCTTACAAAAAAATCTTTTATCTTTGGATGTTTCTTATCAAAAACATTTTTACGACATATAATTTTAATTAAATGCGCAATATCCACTGTTATATAACATTGAAGTGGATGTTGCAAAATTTTGCCACAAATCCATCGATAACAATCAGAAATATAATTTTTTAAATTACGTTCATTAAAGGCTAAACTTACATTTAGCATTTAGAAGTGCCATTGAAAAATCGCAATCAACTTCCAGAGGAATTGGAGCTCCATCTCTTATAATTTTCCTCAGCCAATATGAAATCAAATTTGTATCGTGTTTTTCGGATATCATTTGAAAAATTGGTTGAATGCCATTTTCGCCTTTAATAATAATTTGATATGGAAATATGTGCTTTCTTTCGTTATTTAATTTTACGATTGGCTTCATTAGTCTCCCCGTTGCGTCTATTTCAATTTTCCCAAATTTTTTAAATAAAGTTTTATATAAGTTTATTTGCATAGGAGACCAATAAAAACAATAGAATAAGTCTTTGGAAACTTCTTTATGTATCCCATATACTTTCCTTTGTATTTCAATTCAATCAAAGAATCGATAGGATCAAGGTTTTTGTTAATACCTAATTTGCGAATAATTGCTTCTTCCTTAATTTTTCTTAATGTACATTGTCGTGGAAGATGTGGCGATTCAGGATGTTCATATGATAAATCTTTTACTGCATCATTACGCCATTGTCTTGGTTGTTTATATAAAAGTTCTTGTCCAATTGTTCTATGAATGTCTCCTTTTACTTCTCATTTCCGTTCATGTGATATTCCAGAAGTGTCCACAGTATGGATTTTTAAAATGATACCACTATCAGGAACTGGTTCAAATAATCTATGTGCCTTAAATTCGGCTCCGCATTCTTTACAAAAGCCGTGTATTTTTAAATAAGTTTGTGCTTCTATTGACTCGAAAACTTTGCTACATTTAAATGTGTAGACACACGGAAGTTTATTTTTTAAAAAACAAACCTTAGAAATTATGTCAGTCCAGCCGGTTTTAAGTACCTTATATTTTTTTAGTTCCATTAGTTCCTTTTTCTTTATACACTTTTAATACAGGATAAATAGATTTCCATTGTTCATTGGATAACTCCAACTCAAACCAAAATTTTGGTAATTTACTATTAAGATTTGCTGACAAATAATGTGGTTGAAATTCCTGACTGCTATTACTTAAATAGGAAGTATTAGTATCTGTTGCTTTGCTTTCTTCTTCTTTTCTTGGGATATTAAAATGTATTTTCAAATTTTCTTTTAAGTTCCATCTATTATTTCTGACATAAGAACTTAAAGTATTAGGTGATAATTTGTTAGACATCATTTTACATGCTTCTTCCCACATTTTATCTGAACGATATTTTAATTGATAATTTTGATCAAATGGTTCGCATTTCTTTAGTACATCTAATATCTAAACTTCAGGATTTACAATAGCTTTTCTAGGCATTTTGAATATTTCAAATCAAATTGATTATCTTTTAATTCTATCAATAAAATTAATATAATTTTTAACTTACACACAAATTCCTAAACATTTAATAAAAGATCAAAGTATTAGCTTTTAGAAAAGATATTTGAACATAAAAATAAAAAAAATAAAAATGAAAAATTGAAGTTGTAAATTTGGTTTTACTTTACACACTACAGTTTAAATAAAAATTATTGTATGTTGTGGGAATTCAACAAAAAAATCTTGTTATTGTATTAAATAATATAAATCTTCATGAAGACGCTTAAGAATATTGAACCGGTCAATTGTCAGACACCTTTATCGAATTCCAATTTTAATTTATCAAACACGAAACTGTTTTTCATGAGTACATCTGAAAAAAAATATTAGTTTACAACTTAAAAATTGTTATAATAAATTGATTAAAAATTACATATATTGATTTGTCACAATTTTTGAAATTAACATAACAAAATATTAAAACCAATGTAAAAATAAATGGCAAAAAATCACATATTTTTGTACCAAATTATTAAACACAAATTCAAAAGTTTTTTAAATAATATCCGAAAAATATGATAACATAATTATACAGGGTGTCCGGTAAAGATTAAATCAACGCTCGTGAGTAGATAGAGCGGACGAAACTGAGTCGAAAAGTCCTCTACCATTTGCAATTTTCGCAATAGTTAAGTTATTAATTATTAAAAATCACCGATTTGGCTCAGCCTACTGTCGAAAGCAAGCGCATGGCGAAATGCGGCCGCCGAACGCTCGAGGTTGCTAAGCGCGCAAGGAATTGTTTATTACAAACTGCAATGGCGTGTGGACAGAAATGGCGCGTGATGCTATAGCTGATTAATTATTGAAGAATTTTTTACAAAAACAATTATTTGTCTCGTTTCATAATTAGTTTTATTTCGAATTATCAAAAAATTATCATTTTGGCAAGGCTGTTTTTATAAAGAAAGCTTCATTTGTGTCTCGCGTTCTTAATAAAATGAAAAATATAGGTATTACAGTAAAAGTTATTGACATGTAAAAACAAATAAGTAAATTAAGAATTAAGAGACAATAATAAAATAAATAAAATGATTTATTTAATTTTATATGTACGTGACAAGAAGATATAGCAGCGCTATCATTTCCTCACCACCTTGCGGTAGATAGCATGGCGCGTTTTTTTTTAAGTGGTTTCCCCAGTAGGCCTAATTCACTCTTACTTCTTAATGTAACAGTTGTTCAAAGTGGCTGTCTCGTTGTTGAACACAAAGGTCAACCCTTTGAACAACATTATGCGTCGCACGACGTGCCATTTCCGGCGTGATAGAATTAAATGCTGCTACGATTGCTTCGCGTACTTCATTTTCAGTACCACCACGTCGGTCTTCAACTAAGATCTTAATATGGTCCCATATAAAAAAGTCCAGCGCATTAAGGTTGGCGACCTTGGCGGCCATGTAATAGGGCCCCCACGTCTAATCCACCTGTCCGGAAACTGTGTATTTAGTAATTGCCGTACTTGGCGGGAAAAATGCGCAGGAGCTCCGTCTTGCTGGAAAATCATTTCTGTCCGTAAGCGGAGAGGAATGTCCGCGAGGAGCAGCTCGTTTTCCAAAAAATTTGCGTATATTTCGCCATTCAGACATGGCGGAAGAAAGTATGGACCAATCTAAAAATCGCAGACGAAAATATTTGAAGAAAACCGTGAGAGAAAAATGTTCAATGTATATGACTACTTACTACTTTGTCCGCGATTACTCCGGCCCATCGCGAATATCAAATGAAAATATTTAAAATTCCTTCACAGAAATAAATGCATTTCTCTAGATCTCCCGCAAGCAGCTGCTGGACTCTTTGGAAGTGGTACGGGTGTAATCCTTTTTGTCGTAAGGTACAATGTACTGTATAATGTATCTTGAATAACCCAACTCACTAGCTGCAACACGTATACTATTTCTCAAATGTCGATCGAAGAGTCGCAGGATTCTCTCTTCATCGTGGACATTGATTCGCGGTGATGCATCACAATTGTGACGTCCCCACGGCCGAAGAGATCCTGTATCTCTGGACGATATCCTCATAGTCTGGAGGAACACTTGAAACACATAGAAACGGTATTAACGAAATTGAAAGATGCCGGATTTAAATTGAATCGCGAGAAATGCGAATTTCTAAAGGACGAGATAAAGTTTCTTGGACATACGTTTAGCGAGATACGAGCGGAAATAAATGATGATACGCGAGTGGCTATTCAGAATTTTGAAAGGCCAAAGAACAAGAAGGCCGTACAATCTTTTCTAGGTCTGGTGAATTGGGACCGAAGATTTATAAAGAA
The DNA here is from genome assembly GCA_021460005.1 of Tetramorium alpestre. Lineage (NCBI taxonomy): Eukaryota > Metazoa > Arthropoda > Insecta > Hymenoptera > Formicidae > Tetramorium > Tetramorium alpestre. Next base: position 66,247 of record JAJVSH010000354.1, on the reverse strand, counting down.
TCTGTCGAGAATGACAGCGCCGTTGGAAAAATTGCTTCAAAAGGGTAGGAAATTCACGTGGGATAGCAAGACCCGAGCAAGAGGCATTTACCGACATCAAACGGGCGTTCATGGAGGCGCCGAACTTGTTTTTGATCCGACCGGGATTAACATTCGGAATATATACGGACGCAGCAAAGGTTGATTTAGGAGCGAGACTCTACCAATATGCCGATAAAGATGCAGATAGAAAATACACGGTGGCATACGCATCGCGTAGTCTGAAAGGAGCGGAGGCAAACTATACGATAACAGAACTGGAGTGTCTAGCGCTGATATGGACGTTGAAAAAATGGCACACGTTACTGTTGGGGCGCCATATCCGAGTTCACACAGATCATCGAGCATTAAATTTTTTAAGTACATGCGTTCAAAATAATACACGTATCGTTAGATGGTTTTCGTTCATATAGGAATTCGAACTAGAAATTGAGCATATTCCGGGGAAGAATAACGAAATGGCGGATGCGTTATCGAGAAACTCCGGCAGAGTGGACAATGATGTCTGACGAGAAGAGGATTGCGGTAATTAGAGACACGAAAGATGGCGATACAGAATCATAGGTGCAAATCCTAAAAAGGGCGCAAGAGGAATCTTTATTAAAAGCGTTGCGAGAGGAGACGGAGTTCGTGCACAGACGTGACGGACTCATACGAATACGTTACCCAGACAGCGACAAGATCACCTTGCCGGATAAAGTAACATGGCGCATCCTCAAGAAGATACATAAATTTCTAATACATTTCGGTACGGATAAGGTACTGGGATTTACGAAGACCTATTTTCACGGGTTAAATTTAGCGCGAATAACACGAGATGTAGTAGCGTCTTGCAAAACGTGTCAAGCGACAAAATACGCGACGAGACCGACTGTAGGCGAACAATACTACGAGTTACCGGATTTTCCGGGTAGGATTGTATCGATGGATATTTTCGGGCCGTTGCCNAAAACAGCGCAGGGTTTTAAATATATTCTAGTGCTGATGGATCAATTTTCTAAATTTGTAAAACTTTATCTGATGAAGGACCAAAAATTCGAAACGATCACGCAGATACTCGACGAGCATTATTTCCAAGACGTCGGTATTCCGGAAACTATTTTGTCTGATAACGGAGGGCAATTCATTACACGACGATGGCAGGAATTCACGGATAGTTATAACTTCATTTTCAACTTCAGCCGAGAAAAACGTCGCCGTACAATCCGTAGTCGAATCCGGTTAAACGGATAATGCGCGAGATAGGTCGTATAGTCAGAACATACGCCAACGAAAGGCAGTATACGTGGAATCGTATAATGGAAAGAGCCGAAAATGTAATAAATTATACGGTGCACTCATCCACTGGATACACGCCTATGGAGTTGCAAGATGGTCAACCCAGCCATTTGGAAATGTGCGAGACATTGCCTGAAAAAAATCGCACTGACAAGAGACCAGCTCCAGAAAGCGGCAGAAAAACGTGCGAGGCAAACGCAGAAGCACGAAACAGCGAGGAGGCCGGAGAAAAAGTATGGATTAAGCTACACAGGCGATCCGATGCAAATAGAAGGCTCACCAGGAAAATCCACTTGGTATATGATGGACCGTACCAAGTCTTACGGGAAATAAGGAAGAACGCCTACCTTATCGGCGATCCGGAGAGTCAGCTGTTGGGGGTGTTTAACTCAAAGCAAATCAAGCCGAATCGAGAAGCAACGTTATGCGACAATAATCCAGAAGCGGAGGAAGATGTAACTCAACAAGAAGATGAGGCATCAGAACGCGAGGACGATGATACAATGGAGGAAGAATCGCGAGCGGACGAAGAGGACGACGCGATAGAGAGCGACGAAGAATAATCGTTGACATGCTAGAAGAAAGAGATAACGGGGAAGAAAACGAAGAAACTTATCTCGATTGCGAAGAACGATACATCAACATGGTGATGATCGTTGAACTGCTAACGGATGAAACGGAACCGGAGAAACTGTTAATATCCAGAACTAAGGCAGAAAAAGCTAAGGAGCATGAAGAATATCTGAAAATACAAAGAAGTATCAGAANAATAGCAAAAAAGTATAAAAAACTTATCCGAGATGCGGCGACACCACGGAAGATCCAAACCAGAGGGGCGATCCGGAAAACTGCAGCGGAGACGTACCTGGAAGAAGAAATGGGATTAGAGGGAAGCCAAAGAGTAAAGAAAATAAAAAACACCGAGGAAAACAAGAATTCCAAGGGAGAAAATCCAGTTAAATATAATGAATACCATGAAGAAATTACAGAGACGATAAAGAAGAAATCTGTAAACCAAGACTTAGTGCGCGGAAATTCGCAAAGTGTCGAACAAGTGCGCGAAAACACGATAGAGCATATAAGACTGAATGGAGTATGTAAACTCAATAGTCAGATTAGTCCGAGATTAAAAACGGACGTAATGAACGTTAATTCGCGAGTGGAAAGTGCGCGGATAAAACAAAGCTCCGATAAAAGTAGCGGGACTAAAATGACAATTCACCGAAATTTATTCAATGGTGAGGATAAAAATATAGCGCCAGCGACAGATGAGATCGACGTGGAAGCCTTTATGGAAGAAGAGGAAGAATGGCGAGGAGTACGCGAGCGTACGAACAATATCGCGAAAAAACCGGCGGATGTCGAAACGATAGCCGAGGAAATGCCGGAGGATCAAGCGATAACACGAACGTACTAAAAACACGCGATCGAACAATGTTCGGAATATCGCAATGTGCGACGACATAAATAATACGAACAAACCCTTTGATTCGATAACCAATGAAAATCGGATCGTAAGCGCGGACCATGGAGAAAACCCAAGTATGAACGGCATGACTGAGTCGCACATGGCGTCACACTGCAACGTTACGCGGATCGTGACAAATACGGAAGAATATTGCAAAGACAATAACAGACAGAAAGAGTGCCGAAGATCTAAACGTACGCGAGGGGCGAATATGAGTCCCATAAGAAAATATGACTCGTGCATTAAAACCGGTAACAAGTGCGTGCGAGCGATCACAGAGAGCGATCAAATAATTGAGCGTCATACAGTCGGGTACGAGTTAGCAATAGCGCGACGTGCAGAGAAGAGGCAAACAACTTCCCTGAACGATACAAGCCAGACTGCGGTAAAGAAGATGAGGATGGCGGAAATTCGAAGAAGGGAAAATAAAGTAATGGAGAGATGGCAAAAATATTTTGTCGATTAAAACAGCCGCAAAAAGAAGACAACAAGTCCAGTTACTGGGGATATGATGGATCAAATAGAAGAATGCGTCGAAGCAGAGAACGCGGGCGAACCAACGCTCGTGGATAAGAATAGGTTAGAAGAAGAAATTATAAAGAGAATAAAGGAAATAAACCGCGAGAGAGATCGAAATATATGTATGATCGAGCCGATCCAACTCCTGGATAAGAAACTGGGGAGAAGATGATAGAAATTTCATCGACAATCACCGTAGACGATTTACGGAAAAACAAGCAAGATGAGGACAATAATATTTATCGCGTGGATATTCTCATACAAGGAGAAAGGATTCACGTGATCAAAACGGTCTACGAAGCGAGCGAACACACGTACAAATAACGAGATCGATCTGCCCAGTGGAAGTGTTAGAAAAGATGAAAAGTGCATTAATGCCTTTTATCAACTTTTATCAAACCGCCGATTAAGGTAAACCAAGAAGCAATAAAGGCGTTACCGTCAACATCAAAGCAAGAAACAGTGGAAAAGGTCACACACACAAAAAGAAATCCAGAAAAGCAGCGATCCGATCGTCTAATAAGACAAGAAAGATGATCGATGAAGAAGAACAATCATCCGAACAGAGCGACGAAAGTGAACCAGAAGAGATCGTCGTTTCTAAGAAACAGAAATTGCCATCGGACACTAAATCCGATGACAATTTAGCGAGGAGAGTGAAACCGACGATACTCTCCATGCAGGTCCTAACGCCAGCGAAACAACCGTTGGTCATGGCAGAGCGAGTGGACAAAACAATGGGACAATCCCAGGAAAAAACTAAGACGGACTTGAGCCAGACGGACAGTAGATCCGTGAAGGAAGCGAGCGACGAGCAGGAAAAGGCGGAAAGCGGTCAACAGGGCGGCAGGAACAACGGATGAGGAACAACGTGCGACGATTCCCATCGACGAGGGGCCGACGGCGAGCCAGGAGGTTCGTGTGGAACCCAGCCAGGAATAGCCCGAGCCAGTCGGATCCGCCTCGTCGGGCACCTGTCCCTGGTAGGACCCGACCTTTGCGAGGCCCAGTTTGGCTTCTAGGAAGAGCGGAGCACGATCGATGCCATTGATCGTGTAAAGTCTCTCTCGGAACAGACCTCCCTCCGGGGCGGGGTGGCGTTGGCGGTGTCATTGGACATCGCCAACGCGTTCAACACCCTATCCTGGGAGTTCATAGGGCGCTTGGACATCATCGGGTGCCCCCCTACCTGAGGAGGATGGTCGGGGGCTACCTTCGGGACAGATGGGTGGGCCGTGACGGCCGGTGCCACAGGAGGGAGATACAGGGATCCGTCCTCTCCTTTGGAACCTGGGGTTGACGCGATGTTGCGGGTTGAGCTTCCCGCAGGCCTGAGTGTTGTCTGCTACGCGGACGACACCCTTATCGTGGCCTGCGAGAAGAACTGGAGGAGTACGAAGGTCTTCGCCACCGAGGGCGCAGGGCTCGTCACGAGTCGAGTCCTTGGGGCTGCGAATGTCTCCCCCGAAGACCGGAGCCATATATGGCTTCACGTCGGTCGACACCGGGGTATATATTTTTGTATGTGCTTTAAATCTGGAGAAGGATTTTTCAATCTGTAAAGCTAATTCGAAGATTTCTCGATATTACGAAATTAATTGCTCCGTCGGAATCCAGCATCCCCTTAAAGTACGCGCAAAAATGAACCACGCGAGTATCGACTTCATATCAAAACCGAAATTTGAGGTCTGCGTGACTGGAAATTATTACATCTTTGGCATTTTTTTAGGCTTTATAGAATTAAAAAACTTTTTCACAGGATTAAAGTAGACATTCCAAAATAGTAGGGATGATATTTGTTTTGTGCGTAAAACCTACTAAACTTTTATACGAAGTTGTTATATTCAACAATTCTAACTTTAATGTTTTGTTAACAATGGAAAAAACGAAAATTTCGTTGAAATTAAAGTATAAACGACCACTATATTGAATTTTTTGCAGTGTGTGGATACTTTGAAACGTAATAGATATCATGACATTCATTTGTGATGACTCATACATAATAATGCTAATTAGAAAAAAACGGCGAAAAACATGGAAAAACAAGATTTTTTTTTCAAAGCGAGCCACATTGGATCCGACATTTTGAATTTTAATTTAAACGAAACTAATTTTTTCTTTTAGTAAAAACATGTATGCCACCAGATTTAGACGATGGAAACGATCTGACAACGCTTTGATGTTTAAAAATACGATATAATGAAAAAAAATTGACTTTTTTGCGATTGTTTTACGTTTTTGCCGCCATATTGGGAAATGGCGCGTGATAAGGGAAAACGGACAACGGGATCAGAAAGAGCGAACAAAAATACAGTTGGATATGGGATTTTCAAAATAATCCATCGATTTTTTTTTTTGAAAATTTACTACATATAGAAAAGTCAAAATTTATGCTATTTTAGGTCGAAACGGATTAAAGTGATTTTTCAGTTCAAATGTAAATCTCAATTTGGGGAATCGTTTCTAAAAATAGATCTATCACTCTATATACTCCAGCACTGAACTAATAAAAAGTTGAAAAAATTTTTTCCAAAAAGTTCTAAAAAAGTTCTAAAAAAATTCACACGTATTTTAGAGACAAAATGCAATATTTTTTTCTAAGTGACATTTTTCTCGAAAACTCGATCTTACTGAGATAGTTTGAATTGAAACAAGCGTTTTTTTTTTTAAGAAACCGCCATCAAGTGTATAACTCTAAAAGAGGATTGAAAAAAATTTTTTCAGAGATGATTTTGAAAGGTCTTGAATCAAGCTTTTAAATTCTTTTTGTAAAATCATTGTATAATCTCTGATTAAAAAACTGATTTGAAGAAAAAGAAAAATTTTTAATTTTTGCATTTTTGTTTTCCTGTTTAAAGGAATGAAAAAATAAAAAATCGAGTGTATGCAATGCATATTTTGAAAATTCTTGATTCAAGCTTGAAAGTGAGACCTTGCGAGTTTCTGTAACTCAACTGAGACCGAAGTTATAAACTTTTTGTAAAGAGTAAAATTAATGTGGAATGCAAGAAAAAACTAAAAGGACTTTCAAAAGTACAATCAATCCAGAGTTCGAAAAATACAAAGCAAGATGAGCTAATTAATAAAAATAAGCAAGGCAGCGTAGTAGAGGATTCTGATTTAATAAAAAATTTCGTTAATAAGTGTGATAGTTATAATGAGCAGAATGATAGTATAATTGATATCGCTGAAGATTACAAAGTTACAATGTTACTGAAAATAGAGAATAAACCTTGATGCAGTAATTGCATGTGCAAATGTTAGTATTGATGAAGAAAATGGAACTTTCAACGCAGAGGAATCATCAGCATTAGAAGAAATTAGCTTACAAAATGCAGATGTAAGTTTTGCGCAACAAAAAATTTTATCTGACTTTGAACTTAAACTTCGTACTGATTTATTAAAAAATAATTCAATAAATTTAATGTTTTTTAATAAAAAATGATGATCAGTTAATAGCATTTACTGGAATAAATCATAGTCTGTGGAGCAGCTTAATAGCAGTAGTAATATTATGTGAAAAAAAACACTACACAAACAAGTTTTCTAATTCACCACAGGATAGAATAGTATTGTGCTTATGCAAACTTCGATTAAATTTGCCTTTTTCTTGTTTAGCAGTACTGTTTTTGGTTTAAATAGAAAAAGCTGCATAAAAAATTTTTATTACATGGTTTAATTATTGTCTGCCATTTTAAAGAAAGTTATATATTAGTCTTCAAAAGAACAAATTATGAAAAGTATGCCAAAGTGTTTTAAAAATTTCAAACTAATTTGTATTATACAGAAGATTGTATTATTAGATTGTACAGAAATACCAGTAGAGAGACCTGCTTGCTTGAAATGTCGGTTAAAATTATATTACATACTACATACTTCATACTACAAAGGATGTGAAACTATGAAATTACTAATAGGCGTAGCACCTTCTGGGCTCATTAATTTTTCTAAGTGAAGCTTATGGTAGTCCAGCATCTGATAAAACAATTTTTAATCAAAGCAAAATAATTGATAAAATGAATGCGATAAGAAATGCAATGGTGGATAAGGGTTTTAACATTGAAATGGAATGTCTAGAAAATAATAATATGCAATTAATAATTTCGCCAAAACTTGGACCAAAAATTTTAATTAAATGTAGATGAAGTAGCACATACTAATAAAATTGCAGCAGCTCGTATACATATTGAACAAGCTATATAAAGATTTAAAATGTTCAAGATAATCAAATGCAAAATTTCATTTCATTTTTACTGACAAATTTTAATGTATTAATGCAATAGGAATTGCTCAATAATTAATAATGTGAGTCTACATTACTATTAATTATTATATTAACCTTTTATTGTCAAGAACGGGAATAATAAAAACAGAAACTTTTAGTGAAACACACAGTTTATATATCAAGATGTACAACGTGAGATGGTATATGAACGCCCGACCAACATATTAACTATCTCGCGCACACACAGCGACTCTAACGTGACGTACGTAAAACATAGATGAACCGAGAGAGGGCAGTAAAAGTAAAGATTTACATCGATTTATCCTAACATTAATTAATTGAATAAAAAAATTTGTAATAATTTAAATAGTTGTATAAATGTGTAATAAATAACATTTTGGTAAATATAAAGAATACGCCCAAGGAACACTAAAGTCAATATAAAGTCAAAATGACATCATTATGACGTCTTATTTTGATCACATCGAAGAAGTCAATATAATGATTTTTGATTACAAAATTTGACGGTTTCTTGATGTCAAAAAACCATCACTATTAAGATCTCATTGTCAATACAGGTTTCTTTTACTGCGCATTATAAGAACGCATTCACGTCTTGGCAGAAAACAGAAATTTATTAGAAAAAAATTAGAATATACCAATAAGTATATATTGCTTACTTATAAGTGAAAGTAGCTCAGGAATCGAAAAACAGCTCTTTTCCAAAGCTGAAAGACAACATGTCGAGGAACGCCGCGGGCGGTCCTTATATAGCCTCCGTTGCATTTTGCGTACGAGTTAGAAACTAACAAGGAGATGGCACGAAGTGTAAAATGAGTTATGAATTGAGACATAGCTCACTTGAAAGAGGGTGTCGAGTACATAAACCCGATAAAGGGATTAGAGTGAATGGGCTCTGATTGCTGAGAAATTTGCATCCAAAGTTGGACATCCGGCTGAGGTATAAGGTAAACATCAAAAACATAACCTCTAATAGCATGAAGCGTAGTGGCTGAGCAGACTGAGGCGTTCGCGTATGCTTTTTGTCGCGGCTGGCTCGAGTTCGAGTCAAGTCGCAATCTAAATTTTTTTTAACATTTGTTTCTTACAATTTTAATAAATTTTTGTGTAAATTATTTTTTGGAATAAATTCTAATTGGAAGCAACATTTTATATATATAAAAAATATAATTTTATATGTATATAATAAAAGAGAGTAAGAATTATTATTGTAATAAAGAAGAATAAGAATTGTAGTTTTAAAGAAAAGTGGAAAAATCATTGGATAATAAACAAAAAATGTTATGTTATATGTCAAAGCTGTCAAAAATTTCAGACCGATTTCGTCGTTGGCCCCCGCTGTCCCCCTCTTACCGCGCATCGAGTCCGCAGGCGAAACAAAACGCGCGAGGCTTAATTTCAGAAGCGTCACGCGTATTATAAGAAGGAATCCTTCTAGAAATCAAGAATTCTAGACAATATCAAATACAAATTAAAATTCTTATATAATGTTAAATTAATAATTAAAAATCTTTAGTATAATCATTATTATTAATATTCTACATATATTATTACATATATTCTTATTAACGTATATCTTTTAACTTTGTAATAATACAATATTTAATTTAAAGTTCTTAACTTATACACATTTATAAAAAAATTAATTTTATTTTATGTAATTTATTCTATATGTAGCAATATATGTAGAATACAATTAATTACGAAATTAGCGTAGAAATATGTATTATATGTAATTACATATAATTATAATTAGGACAATAGTTTCCATGTCACCCATGAGGTATTATTGTTAACGCGGTTTTTTGTACAATTATTAATGAGCGCAAAGAAATTATTCTCCCTTACCTTATCAAAATGTTGTTCATACGTTTGCTCACTAGCTATCCTTCCTAGAGGGATTTAAATTTCCCTCGTAAAGTGTACCGCGTTTGTCAAGAATTTGATATTCAATTCTTTTCTTCTTGATTCTCTCTTGTCTTTAACAGTTTAACAGACCATTTTTGATGCTGCTACTATCAGAGGAGCTGTGCGAATCGTGAGATCGTGTAATTCTCTTTAATCAATGATTTTGTAATCTCTTCATCAAATCTAAGGAGGACTAGGAAGGATGGCTAGCGAGCAAAAGTATGAACAAAATTTTGATGAAGGTATGGGAGAATAATTTTTTTGCGCTCATTAATAATTATACAGTTTGTCTCTTATGCGGTTATCAACCTGTTGTTGTAAAGAAATTTGTCATTGAAACATTATAAAAATAAACATTTGAGTGATTCAAAATATGTAGGCCAGGAAAAATCAAATTTAATTGAAGGTTTAAAATTGATATATCAAGAAGATTTAAATCCAATAATAATGATGCTACATCTTCGGAAAAAGCTGTTTCTGCATCGTTCGCTATTTTCCTTCTTATTACCAAACATTCTAGGCCGTTTATTGAAGNTGATTTTATAAAGAAATGCCTCATCGAGGCAGTAAAATCATTCGGCAATTCATTGACTCTTGCTGAAGCTTCTAGCATTCCTTTAAGTAGAAATACAGTAGTATCAAGAATTAATAATATTGCTTGCTCAATAGAGGAAAAATTAAAAGGTTTGTTGGCAAGTTGTCATTATTTTTCATTATGTTTAGATGAGAGCACCGATAATCGACACGTGAGTCAAATGAGTATTTTTGCTCGAATCGTACAAAACGATTTCTCATGTGTCGAGGAGCTTTTAGATTTCATTCCATTCTATAATACAACAACAGGTATAGATATNTTTAAAGGTGTTGAACAAACTCTTAAAAAGTTTAATACAGATTTTTCAAAATATTCAGTAATAGTCACGGATGGCGCAAGAGCAATGATAGCAATGATAGAAAAAACTGGTTTTTATGGTCAAATAAAGCAGCGATGTTTTAAATTTCCCGTATATATAATTCATTGTATAATTCATCAGGAAGTATTATGCGGGAAAGTTATAAAATTGTATACCGCCATAAAAACTGTAACCAAAATCATCAATTTAATAAAAGGCGGTCACAAGTTTCTTTNGCATCGAAAATTTCAAAACTTTCTCGAAGAACATAATACAATTTATGCAGATGTACCGCTGTACT
>JAJVSH010000353.1:72951-83191 GCA_021460005.1 Tetramorium alpestre | reverse complement strand
CGAATAACCGCGGACGCGCGTGACACGTAATAGCGTTATCTGTACGATACGCATTGTTTCAGCACAACGACGTGCTTGAAGACGCTATAACTGCGTCATATCGTTAAGATCGAATTACCGCGGACGCGCATTGTACGTAAGAGCGTCAGAACATCACGACGCATTGTGATAGCACGTGTACGTGCTCGACGACGTTTAACAACACGTCGGATCGTAGTTTACGATATTCACGAGTGAGTGGGTGTGTGAAAGAGAGACAGGNNACGNTTNTAANATCNNNTGTGTACTCGGTGGTTTGCGTGTGTAANAACAGNNTNGGGATCTANAATAAACAGATCATTTGTACTGCCGAACATAACCTGTGCTCATTATTTCGCAACCTATCATTGTATTGACGGAGAGGTCATTCTGGTAGAGGAATTCTACGACGACATAGACATCCGGACGTACAGCGAGCTGAGGACGTGGAGGCACATCCCAGATCATCCCCTTCTTGTTTACGGGTCAAAACAAGTGGCGACCGTAAGTCTTATTGACTTAGTAATAATCTGCGTGAAGAATATGCATGATTTCCCTCGAAGTTCGGTCACATCCTCTCCATCTCCGACTGAGTCGTCGCTGCGGGCGTTCGCGTCGTCCCCTCCTGATTAGGTCCTGCTCGTGGGGTCTTCCTCTCTTTCGGCGTTTCCCGCCGTTGTCGCTTCTGCTGCTGCTGTCGCTGAGGCTTCTTGTCCTGGTGGGTCCCCTTCTTCTGCGCCTGTGGCGTTTGCGGCTGTCGCCGCATCTCCTTCCTCGCGGCAGCAGCCACCTTCCTCGCGGCCTTACGTCCCATCACTTGGGTCCAGACTCTCCCTGGACCGTGGCGCGTTTCCTCTCTTTTTCCGGAGAGGGGGTTGGTGCGCCTGCCATTCTCCTCTTCCTCTTTCCCTGCCGCTGGGCAGTGTCCTCCGCAGCAGCCTCACGCACCGCCACCGTCGATCCATCGCCTCCGGGGTCAGAGGGCGGCCCCTGGGCCATCGAGAACTCTGCGGCCCCGAAGCTCCCTTCCGAGCCCAGGTCGGCTGTCGGGGTCGGCGCCGGCGCTATCTCGGTCCGGACAGTCACAACCGTCGCCATTCCCGCCATCTTCAGAGCGCGTGGCTTCCACTCCTCCCTCAACCATTTATCCATAAAACCGAATAACTGGTCAAGCACCGTCTTCTCTAGGTACACCTCGAAGGCTCTTCTCGTGGGCAGCCAATCCGGAGAGGTCGTCACCGGGCCCACTCCTATCCGGGGGGAGCGGGAGCCACCTCCCCGAACTTTCTCAGGGGGTGTCCCCACATTCATCCTGTCTCCAGGATCGCGGAGCTCGTCATATTTCCGCTCGAGCTCCGCGATCCTCCGATCCTTCTCCCGGCCCTCCCTCTCAAGACTATCAATCTTGGTGGAGGGCCTCTGTTCTAGCGTCCGCTAGGGCAGGGGGATCCCCCACTCTCTCGGACAGAATCTTTAGCCCGGCCTACCAGCGCCGCCAGGCACAGCTTCCTTTTGGAACCCCAGGCCAAGTTCTGTGCCACGTACGCCACGTTGTCCACTACATCGGCGTGGCGCGAAATCAGCTCCGCTATGGCGGCCGACTTCTTGGCTGCCATCTTCCCCGTCATCTTCTCCAAGGTTGGGAGGTTCACAGTCGGAGGAGGGGTTCCACCACGGGACGGCAGTTCCACCGTCTCCCGGTCCCCATCATTTTCGACGAATCTCCCCAGCTCCTCCGATAATTTTGCCCTCTCCTCTGCTTTCAATTTAGCGGCCTCCAGGCTCCGGATCTTTGCCCGGAGCCTGTTTGCCTCTATCTTGGCCGCCCTCGCAACCGGGTTTTTCGGGTGACGCCCTCTAGTCTCGAGGCGCTTCTCGTCCCTTCGTTTCGGCATCTTGGATTGAGGAATTTTTAAGCTCTCCTCCTCGCTCCATTCTTCCTCTGAGGACTGGATCATGATGCAGGTCTCTTCCTCCTCGAGCCCGTCGCCTCCCACCTCGTGAGAGGATATCGACGCCGACTGCATGTGCTGTCCTCCTTCTTCTTGCCCCTAACCTTGGAGCTGAGAGGTCCTGGCCTGGATTCGGGAGACCTGTCATCCCGTCGTGTCCGGTCCTTGTCCGTCATCATGTCTTCTGTTATTTTTGCGTCTGTCATCATTTTTTGAAGAATCCCACTCGGCTGCGTCGCCGGGGTATACCCCCACCGCCCGGCTACCAACCGGACGGGTCCCCGAGTTCCGTCGGGGAGCCGACATATGCCGCAGGCCCCGGGAATGTAACATCCGGGGCACGAGGCTCCAGCCTCTTACACACCGTGGGCGGGGCAAGCCAGTCCCACGGCTTTCAGGGGTCCCCTGCCTCCAACAGCAGGGGCACCGTGCCGAGTGTCGCCACACGGGGGGCCCCATGGACAGTTGGGGCGAAGGAGGCCACGCCCCTTCTATCGCCTTACTCGCCATGGCGACCGGCAACACCCACGGGGGAGAAACTCCCCCAACGGGCAACGCCTACTCGATTCCTCGCTTCGGAACGGAGCGCGGTTGCGAGGAGCCGAGTTACCCACCTAGAGGCCGTCGGGCCCCGACCCGGGAAACGTCCCGGCGGCTCCGAACGGCCACACCCGCCACACGCTCACATACACATCCACTCTCTCCCTCACACATACAACATTCACTCATTCACTCACACACACACGCATAAGTGTGGCCGCGCCCGCCCGGCCCCGACCTCGGAATACGTCCGAGCGGCCCGAGCGGGCGTCACCCACGCACACCCGCTTTTTTTCTCCCATGCGGAGGAGGTGGAAATGCTTTGTGGAGACCCCTTTCGGAGTACTGTGGGACTCCCGAATCCCGTTGAAGAGGGCTAGCCCCTTTCCCCGGTTGTGCATGATCCGGTATATCGCACTAAAACCACCCCGGAGGCTAGGACCTTTGGCTCCCGCTTTAAGAAGAAATACGGGTATCACCAAGGGCTTCACTCCGGATCCCTCCCGTTGCAGTCGACCGCTGGCATGCAGTCCCAACCGGCTTTACCGCGCCTCAAACTGTCCCAGGAGGAACAGGAGGCAACAATTACTCTCTCTCTCGTGTCCACCCTCACCGTTCATCTCGTCCCCAGCCCGGCACGCGGAAACGCACCACCCGTCCCCCACGGGGAGAGACGGGCAACACGCCGCGCGCACTACGCGAGGGGAGATTCACACACCATTCGCCCTGCCCCGCCCGGCGCACGGAAACGCGCCGCCCAACCTTTGCGGGGGAAATCAGGCAGCGCGCCACGCACACCGCACGGGGGGAGAAAATCCACGCCACTTATCCCATCCCGCGCCCGACGCGCGGAAAAACGCGCACCACCCGCCCCTCCCCGGGGGGGGGGGGACAGGTAAGCAACGCGCCGCGCGCGAGAAGAGGTATATTCCGCTCAACTCGTCCCACACTCGTACACACTCGCTCACACACTTATCCACTCACCATTCCTCTCGTCCCAAGCTCACCGTTGACCGCGACGATTCCACCCCGTTGACCGCGTCAGTCCCACCCCTTCTTACCTACCACCATTTCTGCATCCGTGTTACTCGAGTTCGTGTTACCAGTTCGGTTCCCCCTCCGTTAACTGTAAACCAACGCGCAACCGCGTGGAGGTCTGCTCTACTACCCTCCACCCTCTACCCTTCGCATCCTCCCTCGCGCCCGACACACCGCGGACCGGCATGCTCGCTTGGCTTGTGAAATATACGTAACCGCCCATGCGCGACGAGATTCGCGACGACCTCCGTCCCCACTGCATTTCTCGCGTCGCCCGCACGACCCGCAAGCAACTCACTCATCAACGCATCTTACATTTCCGTTCCCGTGTCTAGTATGCTAAAAAAAGACGACGAAACGAATCCCAGTCAGTTGTGGTGGCAGTGCCCAAAATAGGGGTTTATCTAAGCCGCACGTCATTCCCGTCCGGTGTCCTCATCGTTCTCGTCCTCGCTCTGCATGACCCTTCTGCGGCGGCGCACCCAGTTCCATCTGGGCATCATCCTCGTCCCTCTCCTCCGCTTCTTCGGAGCCGGAACTGCTCCTCTTTTCCCTACGTTCCCTCGCCATTTCCGCCTGAAACTTCCGGCGCATTATCTCCCCCGCGTAGTAAGAGAACGTCTTCCATTTCGAATCGTCAGCCGAAATCGTCCCGATAATGTCTCGCAGCGTGCGCTCTCCCCCGAAAGATTCCCTGAACTCTACTCTGAGTACCATCCATGCCGCGCATTCGAAGAGGGCGTGGCCCGGTGTGTCGGAATATCCCTCGCCGCAGTCCAAGCACTCTGCAGATACTCTCCTTTGCATTGTAAATAAGAACTGACCAAAGCAGCCATGGCCGGTTAACATTTGAGTCAAGAAATAATTCGTCGTGCCCCAGCCTCTGTCCAGCCATTGGTCCAGGTGCGGGGCGATGGCCTCTCTGATTATCCTTCCCGGTGCGTTCTCCCTCTCTAACTGGAGGCGCCACTGTCGTCTAGTTTCTACCCTCTTTTCATCCGTGATTTGCGTCACGTCCGGCAATCTCCCGGACTCCCTCTCCTCGCAAACGCGGATATAGATGCGCCCCCTTTCTAGCGCCAATAGTTCCAAGGGCGGTTATCTGGCCAGCAACGCCGCTACCAACCCCGACACAGTATGGTACGCCGAGCAGACTCTTACGCAAATAGATTGTTGTACGGTCCGGATAAACTGCTTCCCCCTCCGCGCAACCTGTAGTTTGTCGCACCACACCGGAGCACCGTACAGCACCACGGAACCCAAAACGTGGGCGTATAGGCGTCTCTTCCTGTCATCCGGGCCCTGTAAATTCGGCATAACACGTCCTAGGGCGCGAGAAATCTTATTCGCTTTATCCGCGATATATTGGAAGTGCTGGGAGAAACTCAGCTTGCTATCTAGCATGATGCCTAGGTACTTTATATGGTTGGAAGTTTCTACATATTCCCCCCTGATTCTCACGAGAATTGGCTCGATTCCCAAGCTTCTTCTTGGTTCGTGAAACAACGCCGCCTCGGTCTTCTCGACAGTGACTGTTAGTCCCAGAGTCTCGAGTCTGCGAAGTATAGGAGCCAACTGATCATTCGTCCTGCACCTCACCAGATCGGGGCTCTCACCCGCCGCCAAAACCAATATGTCGTCCGCATACTCGATCACGTCGCAACTGGGCCTCGGACGCGCCTCTATTGCATAGTTGAAACCTATGTTCCAGAGCAAGGGCCCCAGTATCGAGCCCTGTGGGACCCTGCCGTCACCCTTCGCGAGACAATATCTCCGTCACACGTCGGGAACTCTATTGACCTGTCGTGCAGGTAACTATCTAGGATCCTACGTAGGTATACCGGGAAATCGAACCGTTCCAACGCCCACCGAATTGTCGGCCGCGGGAGTGAGTTAAATGCGTTCTTGATCTAACCCAACTGCGATAACCAGCCTCCTATCTCTGGTATGACTTTTGATGAATCCCGTTGCCCTCATCAATGCGTCCACCGTTGACTTTCTTCTTCGGAAGTCATATTGTCTATCGGACAACTTCCTGCTTCCTTCCTTCAGCATATGGCTCTCCATCCTGTTGACCAAAGTCCTCTCAAATAGTTTACCAACCTCGTTCAGTAAACAGACCGGGCGCGCTTTCGTCGTTCCAGAGGGAGTCCTGCCCTCCCCCTTAGGTATTAAGATCAGAATCGCCGTCTTCCAAACGTTCGGGTATCTACTGGTTTCTATGCACCTTGTGTAAATCTTGGCCAAACACTCCCACATTTCCGGAGGTGCCCTGCGCCAGATTGTTTGCGTAATTCCATCTGGGCCGGGGGCCTGGCAATCGCCCTTCTTGTTTCTGCGAATGGCACCCGCCACTTCTTCCGCCGTCACCTCGTACTCTGCTTGTAACGGCCCTTGCCAGTTCCCCCAGGTGTCTGCGGGGTTGTGAGTTTCTCCCGTTGGAAAGAGGTTCCCTAGCAGTTGATCCAGCGTATCTCTATTCATCGTTTCAGTCAAGCGGGGTGTGGCCCTTCTTAGTCTGTCCAGGACCATCTTATAGGGAGGCCCCAGGGATCTTCATTAACACTAGCGATCAATTCCTGCCAAGCGTCCCTCTTGGCCTTTCTAATCTCACCTCTAAACATTCTCTTGGCCACCCTATATTCCGTTTCGGCGGCTGCCCTTCCTTCTACCTCTCCCCGCCTTCTCCTCAGACGCATCAATTTTTTCCTGGTGCGTACACATATGTCCCTCAGCGCCTCTAGGTGTAAACTCCACTAATAAGCCTTAATTTTTGTAAAGGTTAGGCCCCATCTGCGGGCCGACAGATCGCATGCCTCCGTGACTGTCCTTTGGGCCCACTTAGCCAAGCTGTTCACATCCGTGCCTCTTCCTAAGTCCTCTGCCGGAAAACCGCTCGCAATGAATGCCAATCCCTCTTTAAACAGGTTCACATTCATGTCTTTCAACCCCCATCGGGAGTACCTTTTCCGACGTCTCCTCTCTCCCGAGCCGTTCCCCGCGTCGGGCGTGCGCGATCTTTGATACGCGAAAGTGATGTATGCATGGTCCGACATCGTTTCCATGTCAAGCACCTGCCAGTCGCTTAAATGGCTGCCAGCATGTAGAGAGTACCATGTGACATCCACTACGGAAGTGCCTTGAGGCCTGATACACGTTGGTGCGTTCCCCACATTTCCTAGCGTCAGATCGTGAGCGGCAGCCCATTCCTCCAGTGGGATCCCGCGACCGTTAATCAAAACGTTGTCCCACATCCGCGATCTAGCATTGAAATCACCACAAATTATGATTTCTCCCTCAATGTCCCTAATGTGAGTCCCTAACTCCTCCAGAATTTCCAGGAATACGTCTGTACCCGCGCTAGGAGAGATGTATACGGATACTGCATGTAAGCGACCGCATCTAACGAAAACGAAATCCCGAGCCGCGTGCACTAGAAAACATGTCTCCTGTAGCGCGTCCGGGTTCCAAACAATCGCCGCCAACCCGTTCCAACTCGCGAACCAGCATGGTTTCTCCCTAACCTTCCTTCCTAACCCAGGGTTCAGTCACACAGCAGATCCCCACCTCTAACTCGTACACGATATGATGTAAAAGGTCAAATGCTGCGCGGCAATGGTTCCCATTAGTTTGCAGAAACCTTATACCGTTGTCCCTCCCAAGAGTCCTCCCCGTGTTGTTGTTACTGCCTTGTATCGCCATTTCTATAAATTATGCAGCCGTAGGTACCAATCTTATGATTGGCGTTTCCACGCCCGTCCTCGGCGCACACTGGACATGACGGGGGTTCCGAGCACGTCCCTGCCTGGTGACCCTCCTTGCCGCATCTGAAGCAGCAGCCTCCTCTATCAACAGTGAAGGTGCATGCACCTCTCGCGTGCCCAAGCCGCCAGCATTTGAAGCACTGCAGGAGTCTTGTCCTAAGCGGCGCCACTCTCGCCAATGACCATCCTACAAGTAACCTGCCCTCGTCGACCAACTTGTTAACGGTCACGAGTGGACACTGCATCCATATTGTGCCGGACCCGTTCCGCGACGATCGTATGGGGCCAGTCTTAACGTGTTGTTCAGGGCATTCATCGACCTCGGACACTTTTAACCACCTCCTCCCGCGACACAGACTCGTCCAGGCCAACTAACAGCAATTCGCCCTTGGCGACTGGTCGGGCCACGTGGGCTACCTGCACCACCACCTCGCGTAACCGGGTCGCCAGGTTTCCGCCTTTCCGGCGCTATCCGCTCCCGGCACCTCAATGACAACCCCACCGTTTGCCGCTTTCCTGATCCTGGGGCTTCTGATCCCCAGGTCCGTTAGAGAGATCTCATTTCTCGCCTTTTTTAGGATCTCCGCATACGACAACGACCCCGCAATACCGTCCAGCGATCTCAGTGTAATTGCCGCTGTGGACGGGGGCCTCCTCTTGCCGCTTCTTGCGCCTCTAGGCCGCAGCGGCATCTCAGAGTTTCTTTTCACTGCAACACTGGAACGTCCGGCAGATTGCTGTGACAACAGCGGCAGCGGTGGCAAGAATGGCCCTCTTTGGCCCTTTCTCCTTTGCCCGCGCGCCCTATTTACCGTGGTCCACTCGCCCCCTACCGAGTTGTCTTCCCTCTCTGTCTCGTTTGCCCGAATCCCTCTAGCGATCTCGGCTCTTTTAGGGATCGGTCGCGATACTACTCCCGCAGTTCTATCGCTGTCCCCTCCTCTCCTGAATATCTCTGAACCGTTCTCCAGAGCTTCCTCGATGTGCCTCATCTCGTATCTTCTCCAACTGTTCCATTCGATTGGTGAGATACTCATCGTATGATAACAGATCGGTCACCTCGTCGCTCATCTCCCTCGCCGTGAGAGCGCGGGCCTCGTCCCCGGGTCTCCCATCGGCGCGGGATTGTGTCGCGTTTCCGCGTCATCCTCCTCGAGCTTCTTGCACCCGTAGTACCCGGTGCCTTCTTTGCCTGTATTAATGAAGGAGATCTGGAACCGATTCGTTCCTTTCCCTCAACTCCTGCCGGAACTCCTTTATTTTCCCCTCCATATTATCGATATCCTCTTTAAGGCGGTTCTCCTCTCACTTAGCTTCTCTAAGCTTTGCCGCCAATTCTGTATTTGATCTCTTCAGGTGCGCGACATCACCTGAGACCTCAGTTATACTGGCCAGGATTTCCACTTCTATCTTGAGGAAGTTAAGCCTCCATTTCATCTCACCAGACTTCCCCATTAATATTCCTGCTTTTCTTCCTGTTAGCTTCTACCTTGTTAATCCAGTTGGTGGCCATTCTGGCCACCTCTCTTGAAGATTTGACCCTCAGAGAGTCCACGCCAGTCCTGGGCGTCGGAGTCCCTCCAGATCTCTTCGTTTCTCCCTGAAGGGGCGTTCCCTTCGAGGCATCCAATCCCCCGGTCGGCGAAGCCGGACTGATTATCCTCCTTCGGGTCCTGGAAATTCCAGGCGTGCCCTTCACCTCATCCGACGAACTGTCTCCGGCGCCGGCAACCTTCACCTCACCGGGCGACCTAATACACTTTTTCCCGGTGTTGCCCGTTCTAATCTGGGCCAGAGGGAAGTAAAATTGTAGCCTCCCCCTCCTCCTCGACGGCCGAGGACTCCAATGAACCCTCAGTGGCGCCCCCGCTCCTCCCTCTGAATCCTCGCCCGATGGCAGTCTTCCTGCCGCCTCATCATTGCCCCCCCTAGTCTCCCCGAATTTGGTGTAAGAATTTAGATTAGAATTAGACGTTTCATGTTATTCCCATGAGTATAGTCGGTCTAAGTGTCCGCCATGGGCAGAGCCGCCTTGCCCGGGCAAGCCTAATTTCACAGGGGGGTCGGCCGGTACCCCTGTGTTGGCTGTTCGCGACTGGTAACCCCCCAGCCTTACGTCCCGCAGGCGCCATACCCTGTAGAGTAGGGGTAATTTTTTATAGAGGTTTTCTTCCTCTCGAAGCCCAGGCGGTCAAGCCCAGGTCCCCGGTCCCCCGCGTGCCGCGAGATTACGGTGTGCGTCGAAAACTCCCTCCCCTTAAGTCGCGAGAGCACCTCAAAATCGCGGCTTATCCTACTGCGTCACGAGACGCCCTCCCCAAGGATCCCGCCGGGCATCACTACGTAAACACCCCCTAGTGGGGTTAACCAAAATAAAGTAAAATACGCCCTCCGCCGGCACCGCCGACAGACAGGCACGACGAACGCGAAGCGTCCCCGGACGGGTAATCTCCGCACCCATTATCCCGACAGAGACAACGAGACGGAGCCCCGCGAAGAGAAGTACGGCTCCAGCTCATACCGTCGAGCCGGTGTCGATTGGAGAGACCAAAATGACCACTGACAATCGACAACCCTTAGGCAGTCGGCCGAGCGAGAATGAGACGCTCGCGACGGCGGGCCGCCAGCAGCGACGCCGGCAGAGGGAGGCCACACTAACACAACCAAATTACGCAGACCACGCGAACCCCAAATAACGCGGACTCCAAACTACGCGGACCAGCCCTAAGTTCAAACGAAAGTAGCGCAATATTTACACTTGATTATCATTTTAAAAATTTTATTTAACTTTACGATTAGATATAAAAAAAGGAATGCTGCAATAATATTCGAATTACTCACTGTCTAAAACAGACATCAATTCTTCTAAGTCGTGACAAGTAGTATCAACGGAAATAAAGTTGCGAGTATTTTTTCCGCTGGTAATTT
>JAJVSH010000352.1:41648-70075 GCA_021460005.1 Tetramorium alpestre | reverse complement strand
GTGAGTTGTTCCGGTTTGTTCTATGCATATTTGTTATAGTTCTACACTTTGGTGTCGCTGACGCGCAGTTATCGATCGAAAAGGACAAAAATATTATCTATCTCCAAGAGTAAAGTGCCCTTTATATGTTTGTTCCATCGAAAATGACAATTGTTCCAAGTTGTTTCGTTTGTTTTTAGTTTAAATATTTAATTTGGTATTCAGAAAATAATAACGATAGCTGTAAACAAAAAAATACTGTTTGTGCGCTTTATACTATTTTTTTATTATATCTTTTTAAATTCTATATTTGAAGAATTAATACTTTGGAACAATGTTCGGAACAACTAGAACAATCTGGAACAACCTTGAAAAGTTCGATATTCGAGAAATGGGGTGCCAGGTCCAAAAATCGTTTTTTTCAATTTTCTCAGAAAATTTTTATCATGAAAATTTTATCTTTTGGAACAATTTAGAACAAGTCTGGAACAACCTGGAACAATTGTTAGAATTTTGAAATTCCAAAAATGGGGTGCTAACTTCACCCACGTTGATCTACCGCCTATTTCCTCCCTGGGCGACGGCTTCCGCCCTCTGTGCTGCTCGGGTCGTCGGCTCACGGCGCTCACCCTCGGCGCAATCTCTCCGGGCTGGCCAGGCCCGGNAANCTTGCCCGTTATGAGCGNGGGGANGTTTTACGTGCTCCTTCCTGCCGGGCACGCTCTTCGGCTGCCGCGGTCGCGGCCGAGTGGCCCCTCGGNCCGCGACTCACTCAGTCCTCCTCGTTGACGGAATGCCGTGCCGGTTCTCCTTATGCTCCGGAGGGACTCAAGCGGAGATCGACGTCCACCGGNCTCCCCGATAGCTTCGTCGTCTAGCCGCTCCTGGATCCTTCCTGTTTCCCTCGCTGCCTCCTTAGACCTCTCACCCGGCTCTTCACGCTAGCAAACCCGCGCTCCGCAAGAATTTTGCCGACTCGTAGTATTGCATGAAAATAAAACAGAGTACAAACAACTAAGTAAGTAACGAAAAGAAATATATGTCGCGAACACATTTCGGACGTGACAAACGGTGGACGCGCCGGAACGGGGAGATCGCCTCGCTCGCAACGCGAGGGCGCGATCCCATAATTCCCCCCCCCCCCCCCCGATCGGGCCTATGCCCTTGTGACGGACCTTGTCACGTCACAAAACATATTTCAATTTCTTCGCGCTTAAAAAATTTCTTATTATTTTAGAAACTAGCACAATCGATACCGACGTATCCAGATCGTAGAAATCTAATAGACGAGACATTATACTTGAGCAGTGCACCTGCAAAAGTATCACGATATATCGTTCGCACAAATACATCCGCTTTTATCTTACAATTTATAAAGAGCTATTATCCCCTTGATAAAATCGGCGCTATAATCCCTCGCGAGCAAGGGACACGAATTCGTGTGATTGAAATTAAGTTATGCAGTAACGCGAACTCGCGATCCATGATATAATCTCCGTCGCAATTCAATTGATCCCCCACGAACCTGCCAGATGCGACCGCAGCGCGAGCCACGTCGAGATGAAAGATGAGTCCGCAAGCTCGAACCGGCGATTCATTGTTCGGCTCAGATCTTGTTCTGTGTCTCTCTTTCTCCCCGTTCGAGACGCGGGATAGTCTGTTTTTGCCGGTGCAGGTACGTTCGACAAGCAGGTTAGATGAAACCCGGATAAAATGTATGCATTAGCGGTTTTCAAGCTTGAATGTTATAGCGAATAACAAAAAGAAAATTTTTATATTTATAATTTATTTATTTACAAGTCATACATAATTTTACTTTTTCATTTTTTGTCCTTTATACGTACAATAATATAATAATTTTATAATCTTTTAATATATTTTAATGCACTTATCTATATTATAAATCTACAATTAAATCTCAATACAGCTTAATATGTAATATAATATAGTTTTAATAACTTGTACAGAAAAAGAGAGCGTAAATCTTAATTATTTTAACTTTTGAATCGGTTATCTGCTCATTACATAAAAATCGAGAAATTGCTTATGAGAAACGGGTTATGAGAACGGGTGTTATACATTCATATGTAAATCGTAAACCGAGACGAGGGGATACACGCACGTGTTTATTCCTTTCATCGGCGCCTTTGTGCATGTGGCTTTATAACGAGGAATTACGAAGCCACTTAACTGGCAGGACCTAATCCTGGAGATTCTGCTATTGGGAAAAATTCATGTGGAAAATAGTGCGATGCTATAGCGGAAATCCCATGGTATTCACAAGGGAGAGGATTGGCGTGGGGAGCGAGAATCCTTTTACTTTCTGTGAGAATGAGCGTAAACGTTCAATATAGCGTTCGAGGATTATTACTATTGGATTTTCTGCTGTTACCGAAATCTGTCTGGCGTAACAAGTTGATCATTCAGTTCGAATATCCAAATCTTCGCAACATCCAGATTTCCAAATATTCCGTTAATATGTTAGTTATTATTTATTTGCAAAAATATTACATTACAATAATATACATTTTATATGTATTATATGTATTATTAAATACGTAATGATCATGTGATATTATTATGATATTAAATCGAGATGGAAAATAAATATCTTATAATATAAAATGAAAAATGATTGCGACGTATGACTTAAAAGTTGCCAGGAGCTTTTCACTCTAGATCGGTAGATTAAAAAATGAAAGAGGAACGCACGAAAATTTATGCGCAGTCGAGCATACGGACGGGGAAAGCGCGTAAATAAGATTCTCGCACGTCTCGCAGTGTTAACACGGTACGTATATTGATTACCGGTATTATGACGCAATAGTTTGAAAAATTGCGAGACACGTAACCCGTCGTACCGAGATTGCTCTCCAGAACTGCAGACGGAAGCGACGAGATGGAAAACGCGTAACATCGAGAAGAAGAGACTGTCTTCCCCATCTCCACCCTTTTTCTCCATCTCACTTTCGCAGCTCGATAAATTACGTTTTGTTAAGTAAGAGTCAGCCGAGTTTGCATAGAAAGAACCACTCGGATTTTTAGGTGTATCCCCAAGGATTTTAATTGAGCGTCCGTTATAATTTCTCGGAGATACTACTTGACTCGATTCTTAGAGATGTCTTTTACACTATACATGTAACGGGATGTTTCAGACGTTACGTATTATTTTTCTATCAAAAATAACTTCAATCTATTTTTTTAGTTGAATTTTAATTAGACATTATTTTCTTTCATAATTAATTTTCACCGTTATGTATCACATGTGTGTTCTACTCTTTAATATTGATTTAGATATTTTATACAGGGTGAATTTTTAGTTGTGTGACATCGGGCAATGGAAGATTGAAGGGACCGAGACAAACCAAAATGTCCTGTACCATTTTGCGATGTTCGCAATAGTTAACGAGATATTAATGATTAAAAATCGCCGTATTAGCCCGACCTACCGCCAAATACAAGCACGCGGAGAGATACGACCGCCCAGCGTCATTGTTACTAATTGTAAGATATTTACTACACGCGACAATGCCTAAAAGCGGCGGTTTTGAGCTGCGATTGTCCCCCTGTTTTCTGCCAAACAACTCCTCGTGATCTTGGTAACAATGACGCTGGGCGGTCGTATCTCTCCGCGCGCTTGTATTCGGCGGTAGGCCGGGCTGTGACAGCGATTTTTAATCATAAATATCTCGTTAACTATTGCGAACATCGCAAAATGGTACAGAACATTTTGGTTTATCTCAGTCCTTCTATCTTCCGGTATCACACAACTAAAAATTCACCCTGTATAAACAATTCCTCAATGTTCTATATTTTGGTGTTTATGTTAAAATGGCTAAACACGTTCTGGCCCAAGTCGGGTACAGAATTCATAGGATTTACCCATCTATAATACCTATTTCAAACGTAATTTTTCAATTACTAACGTTAGTTTTTTTTATATCACTTTTGCAATATAGAACGTTCCATATTGCAAAAGTGATATAAACTTGTCAGACATTATTGCATTGTGAGCGTTTCCATATCATCAAATTAATTAATTCTNCAATATTGGTTATGAATATCAGCTGAATGCTAGGTTTTTGTTTGGATCAGTACAATGTTTGGTATTGTATTTCCAACGTTTTTTAGCGCTTACACGGGCTTAACCCAACAATTGTTAATTAAAATGGGGATCGATTTCATCTGGGGAAAAAATTACGAAAATAGCTGCCGGTGAGGACGTGGCTTCGCTCGAAAGCATCATTCAAATCGGACGTCTAGACTGCGAGGCGTGTGAGGGCGCGAACATTAAAACATAAAAATTTATTTCTATCGTCTCATTCGGAACGACTCATCCCACCTGATCGAGAGAGAGAGAGAGAGAGAGTAATTTATACGATTATATATGTATATAGCGGTGTAATTAACATAAACCGCAGGCGTTATTACCACCAACTTTTTAAAGTCGGACATCCATACGCGAGCGGACAGACGCCGATAAAAGCTACACCGGCGATATGACATACGGGAAAAGTGAGATAAATATTTAGTAAGCGCACCCTGTAATCTTCGGTCGCTCCTGGAGCGATTCGCACGAAGCGCACCCGTGCATTTTGCAATTCTGGTTAGTTGGTCGCGATGAACGTGATGAATTATCGGCCGATTGCACCCCAGGAGAAGCCGCGCTTCACCACTCAATTTTTTCGAAAGATATACCGCGCCCGCGCTGCGGCGTGTTCCGGAATGCGTTCCAGAATTACGGATGAGATCAAGGCAATGCGTATTCGTGAATCTCGTTTCAATCCACCGGCCGAGTATCATATTGGGCCGTGGAAAAATTGCTGCGTTATCAGTTTATACTATTCGCTTAATTGAAACCGAAAATATATGCTAGCCGAGTTTGGGCATTATTTAACGGTTGTATTTAGCAGGCTATGTATCTGTCGTATTTATAATTACTTTTTGACTCAAGCAATAATTTAGAGAACGGTAAAATTAATTTTTACGGTTCGCTCGATAAGAGAATTGTAGACCGAGCGCAGAAAAATTGGCGGCGGTATATTGGCGGAGAATCCACGAGTGAAAGGAATTGCCGCGATTGATCTGTCATGCGCCGTACATCAGTTCTCTAGCTATCACGCTATCAAATCTCCAAAGCTCTGGCACGTCTGTTCTTTAAGCACTACTCGTACGCGTCCGAGTCTATTGTTTGGAAACTACCGTCGAAGGATTTGATTTCATTCCTAGTTGGAACATGCGCACCGACGCGAATATCACATTGGATAATAAACTTTTGCGGAGAATCGGGGATGTGGTATTCAAAGCGCGAATGTTTCTTATAAATCATTGTCCGCCGGTATAACATATGCCGACTGGATCCGATACCACCTTGAAAGTGGGTAAGTCGATCATCGCGCGCGGATATTTGGGTATTAGGCCTGTCCTCTCGAGGCGGCGAGCTGATTGAATTTGAAAATATATTCTCTGTCGTCCTGTTCCCATCGCAAACTCTTTATCAGAGTTGCCTTATTTTATTAGAGAAATAATCTGATCGTGCGTTGACTCAACGAGGACAGGGCGACACTCTCAGCTACCTCTACTTCGCCATTCCTTCGCGGGAAAAAAGGGAAGAATCCGTTATCGATAAATAAAAATGAATATTATTATTAATGGATTTGCGGGGCACTGATCTTAATATAATGGCTCCTGCATATAGGACACGGTAACGCTTGCCGCGCGGCGGATGTTGGCGCAATAACCAATCATCCACCACATTAAAAGTAAAACTCAATCCAACTTTGATTGGTTATTGCACCAATTTCCGCCGCGCGGCAAGCGTTACCGCGTCCTGTGTGCAGGATCCATAATACGCAATAGAGAGATACCGATGCCTCTAATAAACGAGATTTCCGGGATGGTATGGCGTTGCGGCACGTAACACGGATATCAGTTAAATCTCGGTACATTCAATAATTACACTGCATACCTAATTGAATTCATGAAAATATCCGCGATAAATTAATGTGGCAATGCTACCGATGACTGCTTATGCAATGATAAAGTTCGAGTCGAGCGCGGCCGAGCGCAATTTTCGCCCGTGTATTAGATATGTAAGTAATATCCAATTACTTGCGTCGACGCAACACGGTGGCTATTTTTTTTCTCCCCCGTATGTTTCCCTGTTAAACGCCGGCGGCGGTGCTTTCGCGTATCGATCGGAATAATACTAATTGTAAAATGGATGCGTCACGCGCTTGATCTTATTCAATCCATCTTTACGATCTTTCTCTTACACTGAGAGAAATGTTTTGTATTATGAACCAAAAGTTTTGTTGATATATGCTCAAGAAATTTATTCAGTTGCTGTAAAGAAATATATTATTTGCTTATATCTTGTTAAGTCGTTTTGGTTTAGAGAACAANGCAGTTTTGTTCTCTAAANAATTCTGNTTTGTTCTCTAAATCAAAACGACTTAACAAGATATAAGCAAATAACATATTTGTTTANAGCAACTAAATAAATTTCTTGAGCATATATCAACAAAATTTTTGGTTCATAATACAAAACATTTCTCTCATTGTCAGTGTATTAATAGTTTTCTCACTCGCTTACCGTNGAGTCCCATCGCGTTCTCACGACAAGATGTCGTTAACGTCATCGACAATGTGCTCGGTGTGCCATGACAGGCATCCAGCTATTGCTGAAATCGAAATTATCTTGCGAGTCTCTCCTCTCAACTCCGGAACTCCTCTTCACGATCAATGACACGCCGGCCGATGATGCTCCAGAGATGCCCCAATGCTTCTTACCGCCGCCAAACGATCAACGTCGAGTTTACCGTAAATCATTCATTGTTACTGTAGTAAGTTGAAGTTGTCAAAGATGGTATGATTAAACTTTTTTGAAATTTCCTCCGGATTTTCTTAATTAGCGACCCTCTTCAAGATAAACGGTACGCCTGAGTGAATCTCTATAAGCGCCTCGGTTATTTTTTACATTTTAATCGACGATGGCTTCACTGTAATCTATGAATTGTTCGTTATCATTTTCTCATATCAAAGTTATTATCTTAAACAAATCTATACATTAGCATTAAATCTGCTGTTCTGTTCAAATTCACTATACAATTGTTCTGCTCGGGTCAATATGACTCGATTTGTTCTACATACATATATGCAGAAATAAAACACAACATAGATTGCTAATGAATCTTTATTATTAAAAATTTTTAAATAAAGAACAAAAAATTAATAAAAAATACATATGTCGAAAAATATGCTGCGCAGTACTTGTAATTTGTTCGGTATCTGTGGCATCATCATCGGACTCTTTAGTTTCAGACTCTTCACTAGTGTGATTTTCATATTCCGAAACTGACTCTTCGTCAGATGTCTGTACAAATACTTGTAGCTCAATGTCACTCAAATTCTTACGTCTTGCCATCTGGCTGATGCAAAATTCAGACTGAATTGTTTACATCTCGTGCTTATAAAACGCAGTGCGCGATGCGCAAGTCATTTTATAAGTACGAGATATAAACAAGCATAAAGCTTGCAGCAATTTGTAATGAAGAATCTTGCAACAGACTACACACACTGGTATGACTTATAAAAATAAAATAAATAATTTAATAAAATTAGATATTATACAATTCATACATAATAAAAATTACTTTTTTCTTACAATATTTGATAATTTTTTTGAAAATAATAACAAAATCCATTTCCAGAGATTAGCATAAATATTCGCAATCAATCTAATAACGTTTTTTTAAATAAAATATTATTAACTTCTAATTAAGGGGTAACACTAGTGTGAGTTTCTCAAAACTATACGTGTTTTTATGAATTTTTTTGGGAAAAATGAAATGAAATGTAACAAATTAAAGTTATAGGTTATATTTTCCATGCATTAAAGTAAAAAGGGTAAGTGAAACTAGTTCAGATGAACTGGAAGAAACATTTGATGAAGATAAAACTAAAAATACAAGGAATAAAATACAATATTGTATAACACATTAAAAATTACAAAAGTATAATCAATAAAGTACAATTAATAACATTTTATTAAAAATAATGACAGATATTTTTAAAATAAATATTTTTAATATAAATAAGTCAATAATAGAAACGAATTAAACCATTTACGGTTGGACGACAGAAAGGTCTGGAATCGTGCACGATCAATAGATACACGCATGCATATTTCATAATTCAAAGGATATACATACGCACACATGCGTATTTTATGAAGAAATAAATATACACACACATATATACAAATACGTTTGTTTTCGAAATAAAAAAGGCTACAAAGCTAGCCAATATTTTAAGATCGAAACATAACCGAACTCTCAGCGGTTTAAAAGGGTAACAGTACGTTTGCATCGCATTGAAATAAGTCGCAACGTGTTTTGACCTGACTACGTAATATTGTTTTTTGCATAGATAATATTTGTCCGTCCTAAAGTGACTCTGGGCGGATATACAGGGTGTTTGAAACAAAAGATCTCACACGAAAGTTGGTGGTAGATCGGGTCAAACCGAGAAGAAAAGTCATGTACCATTTTACAAAATTCGCAATAGTTACTGAGTTATTAATAATTAAAAATCACCGTATTAGCCCGGCCTACCGCCGAATACAAGCGCGCGGAGAGATATGACCGCCCAGAGTCATTGTTACCAAGATCGCGAGGAGTTGTTTACTAAACGCGGCAATGCCTAAAAGCGGCGATTTTTGAGCTGCGATTGTCCCTCTGTTTTTTGCCATTTATAGAAAACAACGTTAAATAAAGAAATAATATTTCCATCTTTTTAAAGCTTTCATAAACATACTTTAATTTGTTATCAATTATTAATTGAAGCGTCTCACGGTAAAACCGGCCAAGTCCTTATAATAGCATGTTGAGATAATTACAAAAAACGTACACCGGAAAATCTGATAGGTATAAAGAAAACTGCGACGCGACGCATCACAGGAAATGTGTCTTGCTGCTACTTATGCGAAGATCGATGAAAAAAAGTGGGAAAAGTATTGTACTATTTCATAATCCAATGTTCTCCTCCAGTGAACGCGTATCATAATATTGTGGAGTTAAGGATGTTGGATGTTCCAAAATGAATAATAAGGGATCAATAATGACGCGCGGATTCGGCAAACAACAAATGGAAGTACTTTATTTAATTCGTACACCGCAGAGGCTACACGTCTTGACTTTTTAATAGTTCGCTGACGACTGACTCTTTCGCAAGGTATCCGCTCTGCTTGTTACTTTCAAAGTCACGAAGTGATCACGTCCTAACCATGTATATCTCGCGCACAAGGGCAACTAATGTTCGCATATCACAATATTTAACTGCATTTGATTACACAAGCTTTTCGTGCTAGATCGTATATAATGTTGCTAAAGAGCATACATAAAGTCATCACCTTTAAAAGTTTAAGTGTGAAAATACAAAATAAAATAGGTATCTTTTTAACATTAAACCTATCAACATTTCATTATTATTATTAGTAGTTTTTCAAAATTTTGAAGCAATATCTAGCGGGAACGTCCCAGATTTATTTAGTGATTATTTAAAAAATCAAAGCTACTGGCCATCTTTTCAGTATGGCCATAATACCCGAGTTTACCTTATACCTATTTCTATCGTGATCGGTCAAATGACTGATTGCGATAAATAAGACAGGCTACATATAAAAGAAATATTGGAAAATTTATTGTATATTATAAGAAAATTTGTAAAGTTAAATGGCGATGTGATAATGTTCTATGTAGGCAGTAAAAGCATTTTGCAAGAAAAATATTTTTCATTAACAACGCTAAACTCTCGAATTAAATATTTTTCTTATAATAACTATTTAAAAAAATAAATCACCTTTAATAAGTAAGGAACATTTAATAATTTAAATAAAACATTTAATAAATAACTGTATTATCTTTTTGACATTAAAAATGTTGTGTTTGGTAAGAAATTTCAACATAATGATTGGTGGTTTAATTCCTAGAATACTATATGTATGTATATATAAGATTTTTAAAATTTATAATAAAATGTTTATAATGTTTATAAATTTATCTCAGTGTTTGAATGATTTGATATCCTATATAAAACAATATTTAGCAAATATTTTTAAATTAAAAACTTTATTTTTTTCAAATTTACATTGTTTTTATTTTCTTACTAAAAATTGTAAATAAAAAATTGTATCAAATTCAAACTTATTTACAAAAAAGTAAAACAAAATTAAAATTTTAGTTATTTAAATGTTATTTGTGTATGTCTTTTATTTGAGCTGAAATGTACATTTCTACAAGTATGGTTTAGTTATTTTTCTTGATAGAAAATGATAATTTCTTATATATTAAAATACAAAATTACTCGATAATATTGTACATGCAAAGACATTTTAACTCAACAAAAAAATTATTAACTCAAATTCTAATTTTGTTTTTGATTGTAAATAAATATAATCTTGATGCTAAATTTTTTAAAATTCGATAAATCGGATAATTAGACCGTACTTAACACGGGCGCGTGCTCAAAACAACAGGAAACAGCAGCCACGCGCGGTGCTGTAGGAGCATCCGCGAGGTAATAATAGGCGCGATCGATCGGCGAATCGTCGTTAAAATGCACTCAAGATGTGTCTCCCGCCCGTACTGATCAGACGACAATTTTTGGTGTATACGAGTCGCGCGGTTCGAATTTACGCTATCTGCTCCGAGACTAATTAATTCGCGGATGCGCTTCTAGATAGGCCAACGCCGCCGCGAATGGGAGGAACGATGATTCCGCGGAGCCCGCGGAGAAAGGAAGACGATGCATAAACCGTTGCATAATGAACACTTCATCGCACTGCCGATCGTTTCCCGGACACGGTATCTCATCAACGATCGCACACTGAAAAAATTGTATTCTTATCTTAAGAATATACCACTCAATTTTAGAATATTTCTTACTAAAATAAGCAACAAGAGGATTTTCTTAATATTTCTTAAGAATAGAATTCTAAATAGATTCCTCTAATCAAATATTCTTAACAGATATTCTTAACATACTCTGGTAAAAAATTTTTCATAAAAACACATAAATTTATATCTCCGTCAAATCGCCCAAATCCTCTTCTTCTAGTCAATTCGTCACTTCCTTCTCCATACTTTTTTAGCACAGCACACAATAACACAGTACGCAAAATTACGCAGAATTGCAAGAGGAACACGATACAGGCACCGACATGTGCCGCACGCGATGTATAACCAACTACCGACACGCATTGCGCGAACCTCATGATTTGCGCATGCAGATGGATTAAAAATAATATATTCTTAATTTAAGAAGTTATTCTTAAATTAAGAATATATTCCAAAAAACCATCATATTGATAAGAAAGTATTCTTATTTATTAAGAATATCTATTAAGAGGAATTATTAAGTCTACATTTTAAGAATACAATTTTTTCAGTGCACCTACTTCGGTCCCTCCAGCCCCGCCAGCCAGGACCATCATTGTTCAACGATATAGGTACCACGGCATATCCTATCCTTCTATCTTTCCCTTTATCTTTCTCGCTCATATCCCGATTTATGTATAAATTTCTGAGGGGATTTTATATACACGAGTAATCTCTAATTTTCATTCCGTATCGATCGTTACGGGGATATTCTCGTTGCGGCGCATGTTATAAATGAGTAGCTGAAAGTTTTACTGAATTTTAATTGACCCATTGTACAATGAAATATTATTAACTGAAGATAACGAGTCCTTCGTGAAACGGATATTATGACAGCATAAGTCAGGATATTGCGTTTGTTTGATGGAAACTCTCTCATGTAACGTAAATTGCTCTAATATTCTTATAGAGAAATGTAACAGACACTGTATAAATCATATCGTATTGAGTATAAATATTTATGGATCTAAATGAATATTAATCAAAGTTTTTTTATAGTGAAGATAAAACATAATTGGCAACTTAGTAAAGTGTGCCAGAAATAAAACCAGTAGTCCGACTACTGAATCGCTCGCAAGAAAGAAAGCATAAATTCTAGAAATTCCCCAGATATTGATCCAACTAAATGACTGCATATAAGCCCAATAATTAGTTAACCGACTCCGGTATAATCTAACTCCGCCCATATAATGGCACACGTGTACGCGCCTTCGTACACACGCGATTCGTGTCGAGTTACAAGAGCACGTGCACCGCGACATTATGTACGCGCCATCCTCTGGTTGTGTAATAAGCAACATCTCCTGTAGTTTGTAGCGCTGCTACCATCCACGCTGTAATCGCCCTCATGATTCATCAACGTCTCATTGTAATGTCGCGCAAAGTGTCAGCGAGCTCAAGACACGCAAAGTCGAGCCTGCGCCCGTTCGCGATCGAAAGAACGTTCTTTCCCGTCCTCATACTTTTCTTCCCTTCTCATTTTGTTCATCATCTTATTCCGTCTTCATTAACTTTACACGGTTTGTATACCATGTAAAGTATATCGTAGACGTACACGTAATTTTGTTTCAAGTATGTGCAAATATTATAAAGTTGACAAGCATCCAATTATTATACAACAAACAATTACCCTGTTTGTGGCAGACTAATTTGTGTTTTGCAGAATGAGTTTGACTTAGCGGACGCATTACTCACCCGCGGGCCAATGCAATCCAAGTTAGGAATATCCGTTGAAAGGGAATGGACTGTTTGTATTCGGAATGAAGTGAGCATATGTTATTTCGCTGCAAGTATCTTAATACTTCGATTACATTTTGAAATGTGCTCGTGTAATATAATATAGATGGATTTAGCAAGTGAAAGGGAGATGCGCAATGATTCATTCGATTGGACCGTTAATCGCATAATTCATCACGACTATTCATTGGGGGATCGTGAATTATTAAGAGACTCTCTCGACTTTAATCCACGCTATGCCTTCTCCCGCCCCCTCCTTGCCTCTTGGTATAATCTGTATAATTCTAGACGGCACGACTGCCCGTATTTTATCTCCACTTACACAAAAACTAAAAATGGAAGACGTCTTTTGAATGCCACGGTAATCGATCAGCACTCGTTCACATAAATTTTCTGTAAACGCCGAGAGGTGCCGGCGCTCAAACGACGCGCTTGCACCGAATATCGATCTCTTTAATAATTTCATCTGAAGCGCGCGCGCGTATTCGTATTCTTTCAGCCTTTGGAACAATAATCCCTCGTGTCTCCGTTCGTGGCATATGGGCCGGAATAGAGAGAATTTTATTAAGTAAACTCTCAAGTGAACTC
The DNA here is from genome assembly GCA_021460005.1 of Tetramorium alpestre. Lineage (NCBI taxonomy): Eukaryota > Metazoa > Arthropoda > Insecta > Hymenoptera > Formicidae > Tetramorium > Tetramorium alpestre. Next base: position 56,834 of record JAJVSH010000352.1, on the reverse strand, counting down.
TACTTAAAATACTATCTTTATATTTACGCGTAATGAAGGCCACTTATGCAGGCAACTACACTGAGAAAAATATCCAGCAGTTCTAATCGGAAAAAACCGTTCAAACATCTTATCCGATCGATTTTGAACGGATCTAAGACTATCCGATGAAGTGATAGATGCTTTTATCCGATGAAATGTAGTTTCCGATGAAATATGAACGGATAATTAGCCGCAGCGATTATACATTGATTATCAGTGTAAATTTCAGTGCTATACTTTGACAATCAGTGTATAATTGCTGATTTCATTGATTGACTTTAAGAGAGTAAGAACAAGAAGTGATTGAAATTCTCATTGATGAGTAACAAACGGATATTTTAGATCGGATATTTTCTAATCGGACATCTTTGATCGGATATAATGTAATCGGACTTTCCGTTCAAAAAGTAACAAACAGATATTTTAGATCGGATATTTTCTGATCGGACATTTTTGATCGGTTTTTTTTTCGATTAAAGTGATCGGTAATATCCGTTCGTTACCTTTTGAACGGATTTTCCGATTAATTTTGATCGGAGTTTTCTCTCAGTGTATTATTCCATCTTGTATAAACAACAATTTTTTTTAACTATTCTTGTTTTTCAATCGATATAATTTCCTACTGATAGAATTATAACTTGCGCTGATGGAATTATATCTTTTACGAATTTTTCACAATTATTCTTGAAATGTTTTCATCGCATTTTATATTTCTTTGCGCGGCGCCTGTCGCAGACAGTTATCCTTTCTTATGTAGAAAGTACCATTACAGCAGGAGACGCAAGTTCGCGAGAAGAAACGGGAAAGAAGTCTTTTGAGCGCCATCTTGACACCGTCATCTTAAATTTTGAAAAAATTCCAACGGGGTTTGAAAGAGCAGATAAAAATTCCATTTGTATCACTTTCAATGGTCGGGCATAAGTTTTCCGTGTCCAAAATATGAAATATCTGGAAAGAAATGACAAAAAATTTGATTCTTTTTTGGAAAAAAGGGTCATAACTTTTTTCAGTTAACTTATAGGTCATTTCTGATAATACATTCGATAAGGATACATTCGAAAGAGGATTCAAACTATCAGAAATGCTATTTTATGTTTTCTTTCTATGACGTTTATGTAAAAAGTTAGAGCGTTGAATGTTTAGAAATAATCGTGGACATTTGGAACGAAATTAATTAATTAATTAATTTTATTAATTTTAATTAAGATTTAAATTAAGGTTAATTTATATTAAGAAGATCCCCTGCTTGGAAAGGGATGCATTAGCATTCGATTGCTATTCGACATACTCTTTAAATGCTCACGCGATGTAACGATCAATAAAGTATTGCGTAGAAAGCCTTTGATATGTATAAATGACCTATGTAACTCTCAAAGTATACGGGATCTTTATATATTTTTATATATAACAATTGCATTCTATATTCCAAACATAGAACATAAAAATCTCTCAATTATCAAATATTTTTATTTCACTTAAAAATTACTTTTACTTTGAAGATACATATGAAGATACGAAAAAGATAGAGATAGAATGCGCCCTTTCAGCAGCTTTGAAAAATTATTAGCAAACTATATTTGAACATCAATCGCCCTTCCGTATTTTCTTTCTTCCCGAAAGGTAGAAAGAAACCAAATGCAAATACACAAACACGGTTCACTGTCCCTTTTTTTTCCTCCTTTTGCTCGGAGAAAATACTCATTTGAAGTTCGGCCACAGTTTGCTCGAAATCGTTGCTTCGAAATCGCTCTCGACGCTTTTAAATCGGGATACACGCGTGGCACAAAAAAGAGATGTCGTAACAACGAAGGAGCAAAAAGGAAAGTGCTCTCTCGCAGGAGTAAAAATAAATCGCTCCGCCGACGCTAACAATAAGTTACACACAGACGGTCCCATCGGGATTAACTCTTTAATTACTCTTTAATTAATTCATCATGAAATTAAACGGAATTACTTTACACGTGCGCAGCTTAGCCGGGGCGATCGCTCGTACTCTAAGTCGACGACACTTTGCCGGGGCTTAATTCAGCTTAGCGGCTGGTGGAAGCGAATTCGCGACATTGCGAAGCGTCACGTTGCGTCGCGTGCGATTTCGGCTGGTCTCCCCGAGATCCGCGCGATTCCGCCGCAAAAGGTAACTCGAACTCATTGTACTGTGAAATTTATCAGATTTGTCTCGTGAACACTTAAGTTCGTTTAATGAAAGAGATGCGGATGATCAGTCGATGTACATGAGATGTTTGTAATTTTATCAAAGTTAGATACTTGCACCGTAATGCATTTAAAGAGAGAGATTTCGATAACAAAATACTGAAAATTGTATAAAAACTAAAAGATTAAAAAGAAGAAGATGGAGAGAAGTTTTCCAATTCTAGAAAAAATGAATCAAAACTTGAGAAACTCATTAGATTCATTTGGTTTATTATTACTTTTATCCAATTTATACAGTGCGGTAATTTTCTACTTTTTCTACCTTTCTTTCTCAAACACTCGTGCTGCACGTGGTTCATGGAAAATTGGTTTGAATTTTCACTGCATATACCAAATGTAAGAACCATCGCTCGAAAATTCAACGCCAAACGGGAACGCAGCGCGCTTATGTGCTGCACGTTAGGGCATACGTTGAAGCTCGAAAGGGTGGTATACGAGAAGGGTGTATCACCCATTAATACGCAAAATTCAAAAGTATCGGCAAAAGCATTCGGCATGGTTACGGTTGTACCCATTAGCAGGCTAATTGGAATCCAAAGAGCACGATTAATTGTTTAACATGCCGCGCACGTTATACATATTGAAGGGCTAGGGGGAAGGGAAAGCTGACGGCCGGTCAGATTAAGTATTTAAAGGCGACAAATCGCCATCGATGCATGGGCGTATATCTTCCGCTATATTTTATGTTTAATCTCGCTTCCTGCCCCATGCAGACAAACGCCTCTCCTACGTTCTGGGCGTTGCTATGGTGCTCGCGATTATAATTTAAATAAAATCTCGTAATCTCGGAAGCAACCGGAACGGAAAGAAATACTGGGAGAGAAAAGTCAACTCGCCAGAGTTTCCCACTTTCGAAACGGACGAGCGGTTATATACATTATACATATTTCAAAAGGAAAAGCGAAAAGAAAACGCAAATCCCAGTAGACGATAGTTGCGGAAAAGTTTTCGCGCGTCGAGCGGAGAGAGAGAGAGAGAGAGAGAGAGAGAGAGAGACTCCTTCTCAACCCTGTCGCATAATCCGACCTGAGGAAGGAAAACGTCTAATCGAATCTGATAGTGGACAATTACGAAGTACAAAGGATGAAAAAATAGTAAAGCGGCAGCGCGGCCAGGATATTCGAGGGATCGGTCCTCCGCGCCGCTTCGATCTATAACGTGATTAATGATCTGTCGCCGCGACGAATCCAAAACGCAGACAAACTCATCGTCGATGATGGCGAAGGCATTTACTGTCGCGAACTTTCCTTTATTTTTTGCCACTCGAGCCAGCGATAAGCGAATCACCGGCAAGGACAAATTGTTTCGATGATTGATCATCAGCAGCGAGATTTGAAAATTAAAAACACGGCGAAGCGCGCAAAGCTTTCGAATAATATATTGCACTTTCCTTATATGCAGATTACATCTCGCGTTCCGGAAAAAGCATCTGCGAGAAAATTAAAAAAAAAATAAAGTGCTGCGAATGTGCAACGAAAACTGTCAAACAACAGAAACGAATGTAATTGCACCCACAGAAAAGATTTCTGAATGCAATGCTATTACTCTTTGATCTATCATAAAATAAGATCGCTATAGAGCCAATCATATTTATTATTAAAGAAAGAATATTTTAATCTTAAACAGATAATTCTTAAAACTAGAATAAAATGATCTTGNTGTTATCCCGTTAATTTTCTCAAAAGAATTTAGATTAAAATTTGTGACAATCTTATAATATTCTTGATTTAACATAGATGCCAGGTTTAGGTGGCTGCCACATAGCCGCGGCTGTGGAGGTTATAGCTATGTGGCAGTCACCTAAACCTGGCATCTATGACTGGAAAGGATCTGCACAATTCCTTGCACAAATATCTATAACGAATTTTTTCGCCAAATTTACCACTACGACACTCACTGACTTTATCAAATTTACGACGAATCACCGAGCATCACACTGAGGCTGCGTTCGGAAACATAACTCGAGTGCCTTTGTGTATCATTTTATTTGTGTTTCACATTCGGCGAACAATAAACAAATAATATGATACATGGAGACTGATGGAGACACTCGAGTGATATTTCCGTACGCAGCCTGACGTTTGTATCTTCTCGTTGTTGACAAAGGACAGTAGCACGATTTTGCGCCAAATATTGTAGCGCTACTATTCGTTGCAATATCAATCAAGATTTATTCTAAACGCTAGAATATATAAGCTTAAATGTATATATTTTACTTTTGTTTCAAGATAGTAAATCAATCTTNTTTAATTCGAAAGAAGAGAATAGAAATTATTGATTTGGTCCTAATATTGTTTCATTTCTATACTCTACGAAGTTGTGATAAGATTAAATGTGTTAAGAATATTTTTTTTCTCATCATTAGAAATCCTTTCTGAGGGTGTGACATTCGCGAAATCGTAGCCACTGTAGGAGCAAATGTACCGTGTAATTTGGCGCACGCGAGAGAAAGAAAGGATCAGTGAATTTTAATCGAACGAGATTATTCGGTATAACGCACGTAACATTCGACAATCAAATCGTGCAAGANTTTACGCAAATAATACAATTTTCCTATTTTGCTGTAAAATACCAGTTACTCGGAGATGATATATCGTATAAAGAAGATTATTATGCGCTTGAAAACCACCATCTCGATTCATATAACGAGTCTCTATTACGGAGAAACAATAGCGACGCAAACAGCAAAGAAAAATCGCTAGTGTGCTTTAATCTGGACGAGTAATATCGTTCTGTCTTTGTTGCGCTATTAAATGAAGAATTTTTGCGGATAAATTGTCAAGCTTTTGATAGCAGCTCGAGAGTGAATTTTCAGTGTCTTACCGCTCTTGTCAATTCGAATCTTTTCCCCACCGTATAAATTCGATAAAGATTCGTTAACATCTTTTCGGACGGAACCAACATAAAACTTTCGGCAATCCAATCGAGTCCTCTGGGAAAAAACTTTACGCAACTGGCTCGTCCGACGTCTTGAAAACTTACGTTTACATCATTTATTCCATAACTAGAGTAGGCGCGTGCCCTGCGTGCGATGGCTTCCCCGTCATCCGAGAAAACTCATTGTCAAATAATTTTTCGAAAGAGCACATGAAGTCTTAACTCAACGTTCAGCAATTTTTTTTTCTTTGGAAATTACGTTACAGTTGGAAAGAATATTCATCAAAATTCTTGCGTGCATTTTGAGTCGTTTGTTATTATAAAAATTATTCTTTACATATGTCTTTAAGAAATTAATTTTAAACATTTTATAAGATTGACAAAATAAAGATGGAGTCCGTTTTTTATAGACGTTAGGATTTACACGCGTATTGCGTATAAAAGCAAAAGATATACCAATGAAAACAACGTTACGCTCTAGCCATTGTCGGAAAAAGTGTTCGATTTCAAGGTTTTGTCGAGCAAGCGAGAAAGAGAAAACGTCGAGAGTGATTTTAAAGTAGACGTGGCGCTACGTGTAATATTGATTCGCGGAAGATGAAAGCCGGAGAATATCGCACGAAGTGGGGAACGAGTCCTTTGTGCACGTATATGTGCGCGTGTATGTAGATACGTGGTAAGGAGGAAAGAGCTCCTTTTCTCGACACAGCACGTACCGCGGGGTACCGTTGCGAGATCCTCGTAGGTGACAATCCAGAGGAAAGGGTGGAGAAGGGGTGGAAGCACAGCAGGACGGTGAGGGAGTACGTATCTACATAAAACCTGGTTTCTCACTCACGCGCTCAGACACTCGGTCAGGTAACGATAGATGGAACAAGCTCCCATGGGAAATGGTCCGTTCCGTCGCCGGATAGCCTTGTAGAAGACTGACCACTTTGCTGGAATCGGACTAGTGCTTCTCAAACACTGACAGTGCCGGCCGATCAGCCGCTCCATCCTTCATTATCTAGCTCCTCGTTCGTGCCCGCCATTCTGTCGGAGACAATCCCGCAAGTGAGAAGTCCACGTGCCGCGAAAACATAAACGAGAGCACGAAACCTCTAGAGAATGAAACGCCATGCGACACTGAGAGATTATTCTTAACTCCAATAGCAGGAACTCTGACTTAATCCTCGAGAAAAGAAGCTGTGTTTTAATTTTTTAATAAATTCGTGTGACTCTTGTCTCTCATACAACTCTGTCATACAAAGAATCTTTTAAGAATGATCTTCTTTCATGTTCAAACTTGTTTGAAGATTTGAATAAAGTTTGCCTAAACTCGATGCCTTCCTAGAAACACTTGAGAAAGCCGTCTAGGTCTGTCACGAAAGATTATTTTGCATGAAAGTATCGGATAACTGAGCTCGCGCATTGAGAGATCGTTGGAATTGTGATTGTGAATATGACAGAAGCCGAGAGAATGCAAACTAAGTTGCAGGCAAAATATTCTCGTGAATTTTAGGAGCGAATAAAAATTTTATTCAAAAGGTTTTAGAAGAGAGAGGGTAAAAATATTAAATCTAATTCAAAGATAATATACACTACGACTTTCGATTTAGCGATTGCAGTAGGAAATGAGATTCTCGAGAAATGCAATTTTTATACGGTATTTTTACATTGGCATTACACAATATAAAAAATTCGCGCTTTTCACGTCTTTAATAATTTTATACATTTATGTAAAACTGAAGGTTAAAGTGAATCTACGATATAAGCGAGATCGAAACTTCAAGCGATTTTCCGAAGTCAAACACGAATAATCTGTTTCGAAACTATAAAATAGTTGCAGTTATGCATGTATGTAAAATACATTGAATAAAACACTTTTAGCCACAAAGGCAACCCTCCGAGCGCCGATACCGCATTTCAACAAAATCTCATTATCTGACGGCAAACGCGTCGTACTCGTTGCTTCGTTAATTTCAATGAATGTTATATTCATCATCTAAATATGTCATCGACGCTTGCAGCTCGTGTGCATCGCAGCCGACGACTAATAAGTCACGGTTAATGGACGAAGTTTCGTTTCGCCTCGTAAAATCATAAATGGATATACACTTTATTGATAGAAAAGTCAGGAGAGGGAGAGAGATGGAGAGAGAGAAAAGGGAGGACAAAAGTGAGCGAGAAAGAGAAGATTTAAGAGATTCATGTAATGTGAGAAGTAGATAGAGAAGGAGGGAAGAGCGGGAAAGGATGGGGAAGGGAAAGAGTAAGCGGTATCGGTGCACAGGGAATATCGGATGCAAGGCCAACCTAGCAATATCGAGTTATTGTTCGCCGAATACAGTACACTCAAATGCCGAATGAAGCCGAAAAATTGATACCTAAAAAAATCCATACTTCTTCGAAAGATCCTAAATACAGGGTGTCCCAGAATTGTCGCGCCAATTTTCGTGACCAGGTAGAGCGGACCAAATTGAGTCGAAAACTCCTCTACCATTTTGCAATTTTCGCAATAGTTAACGCAATATTAATTGTTAAAAACCTCCGTATTAGGCCGGCCCTCCGCCGAATACAAGCGCNCNGCGAGATACGATCGCCCAGCGTCATTGTTCCCAAGATCGCGAGGAGTTGTTTACTACACGCGGCAATGCCTAAAAGCGGCGGTTTTGATTGTCCCCCTATTTTTTGCCATTTTTGAAAACAACTCGCGGTCTTGGTAACAATGACGCTGGGCGGTCGTATCTCGCCGCTTGTATTCGGCGGAGGGCCGGCCTAATACGGCGATTTTTAACAATTAATATCTCGTTAATTATTGCGAAAATTGCAAAATGGTAAAGGAGTTTTCGACTCAGTTTGGTCCGCTCTACATGCTCACGAAAATTGGCGCGACAATTCTGGGACACCCCATATCCGCCGCCTCCTGCTTAGCGAAAGCGAAGCAAGCGTTACGGCGCTTCGGAAACGAGACTTGTAATATAAGTCGTTGCTGAATAAAGATTAAAGATACCGTACGTATCGAGACGATATTACGGTAGCTATTCGGTGCGAGCTATTCGAAAATATTGTTGTCTTTCAGCAAACAGTGATAATTGTCCAAATATGTATAACAATTCTTGTTTTGTAATAGCATCGGTAATTGTTTGTACTTTGAAACAGAATAAACATCAATTCTATTATACATACCGCATATGTATAACCGTAAATTGACGTATTAAAAATACACGAAAATGTGCGGCATACTGATTTGAAAAACATATGATGCATATTAATAGAACAATGAAAGAACAGGGAATAGAAGCTGTTGTTGTATGAATCGTCGTTGCAGTTATTAATATTTAGTAATCTAATTCTATTTATAGCCGACTATAAATTATTTCTCTTTCACTTAGTTGTAATTATTTATAAAATCTGCAGTTTTAGCTACCGCTCTCTCACGATTACTTTCTTTTAGACAAAACATAAAATCGTTCTCGGATTATTATAAGTTTGGGTTGAAAGAAACTTTCACGACGCTCTTCGTTTTAACAGTCATTAGCGCTATCCCCTTCGATGTATAGAAACATTTACGATTTTTTTTACCCATCGCCTTGCCAGCATCGGGGGCATCGGGTTCCGGATCTTTCTTTATGATAGAGCGCCTTTGTTCTTCGCTCTTCCGCTAGTCAAATCCATACTAAATCAAAGTACTCTATACGGGAAACGTCCAAACGTCAATGTACCCCAAATCCAATTATCGGGCGAGTGTTCCATCAAAACGGGGGTCTAAATTAAGGGAATCCCCATCTCGTGTTTCGCGATCGATAGGAAAAAAAAGGGTTGTCATACGATGTACAGGTTGCCATAATGCTGGCAACCGTAGGAAAACGTGACGACAAAGGGAAATTTCCTACGACGTGGAAAGAAAGGGAGATTCGAAATCGACGAAGCGTGCCTTCCGTCCTATCCTCTCGTCGTCTCCTCTCGTCCTACACTTCCCCGTCTACTCGAATGATCCTTCCTTTTTCATCGATAGCAGATAGACCAAGAAAATCGGTCGGCGTGTATTGCTTATCGTAAACAGTGCTGCAAGATCTAGCCCTCTAGCAACACGATGCTCTGGAGTGGGGGAACGCCATCCCAAGCGCGCGCCGTGTCCGTGTGTGCTCCGCGGCACGTGGACACGGCGCACGCTTGTGTGGTGGCGTTCCCCCACTCCAGAGCATCGTGTTGCTAGAGGGCTAGATCTTGCAACACTGCCGAGGAGCCGTCAGTGTACAGTGTGCGCGCCGCGGAAAAGTAGAGACAGACATCTTGTAGATAAAATTTAGCGGCACGGTGCCTCGACTGCGAGTGTCGATGTTTACGGGTACGTGTCGCGGTGCTTCGTGTCCCGATCAACACCTGCCGTCATTACGGTGTCCCGATCAACGCCTGCGGTCGTACTACTCCACGTCGTCCTCGTCGCCTTCACCACTGCAGCTACTGTGGCCGTTGCCGCTGTCGTCTCGGTCGTCACCGTCCTCCGTTTTCCAACTACTGCTCATAATCGTGGTGTAGTGTCGCGCTCGCGGGGAGATTCGCTCGACACGGAATGGCCAACCGTTGGTTCCTGTCAACGGAGCTGTCGTCGTCGCCGCCATCACTCGTCGTCGCGCGGCTCACGCGTGGTCCAGTGATCACGAAGCGAGCTCGCGAACTCGCTAGGGTCTGACGGGGATCGCCCCCTCTGCTCTCCCCGTTCCCCGTCACTCGTCGATACTCGCGTGCACCCGCGCGAGTGCACGGTCGCGCCTACCTTCTCCCCCCTTTCCCTCGAGGTGCGAGAAGGGGACCGCTCTGAGAAGGAGACCGAGGGAGTAGAGATCTCGCCCGAGAGAGAGAGAGAGAGAGAGAGAGAGCCGTTTCCCCCTTTCTCCCCCATTTCGCGTCCACCGTGAAGAACGCCCGTGAACAGTTTCTAGGCACCGATGTGCCGCACCGTGCGATAACTTTCGTCACCTCTCCGCCACCCTCCCTCCCTCCTCCCATCCGCCTGTCCGACCGACCGATCGATCGACCAACCGACCTCCCGCGGCTCCCGCCGTCCGTGCGTTCTCTCCCGCCGGCGTATTTCCATGCGCGCGTGTGTACACTGAACGGCAGGAATGGTGTTCCCACACACCGAAACGCCTACATACGTGTGTCTCTTAAAGAAAAGAAGCGCGAGAGGTATTAAAAGGAACGAGATACGTATAGAGACAACGCGGTGTCACTATAGCTATCTCACCTGCACGCCCTGCATTCAAGCGGCGAGGGTGAGACAGCCGTAGGTGCCGTAGGGACACCGCCAGTCGCCAGCACGTCTTGCATTGCTTTCTCTCTCGATTGTGCATCTTGCGATAAAGATGCGACATCGGACGGCCCCCCACTACTTTTTCCCTTCGCTCCTCGATCCGCGCGTCTAGAGACACACGTATGTACGCGCTTCGGTGTGTGCGTTCGCCGCGTTCGGCTGTCACACACCCACATCAGCCGCTGAGGGACACCATTCCTGCCGGTCAGTGTACATGTGTGTGTGGGGGGGGGGGCCGCGTCGGACTCTCGAAAATATCGCCCTCTCCTTCTACCCAACCCCTCCGTGTATAATATGCTGAAGGTAATCCCTATCTCGCTCGAGTTACCAGCACACGGGACAAGAGGGAGGAAAGGAAGGTGGACGACGACGAGGAGCCAGGAGGTGGAGAAGGGTACGAAGCGTAAGAAGGAGAGGACGAGCAACAGCGTGAGAGAGAAAGAAGTGGAGGAAAGCGGAAAGGAAAATACGGCGCGGACGGAGTGCGGGCGCGAGCGCGAGCGAGAAGGACGTATCTGCTGCTGCTGCTGAGCAAGAGCAAGCGAGCGAGCGAGCGAGAGAGAGAGAGAGAGAGAGAGAGAGAGAGAGAGAGAGAGAGAGGCGCCCACTCGTCATTTATCCTAATACAGCATGACCTCCAACAACTCGCAGAAACTCTTCACGACAGACCGAGTGATCAAAAGTAAGCTAACAAGCAATAAGCCTAGCATCGCGCGAGCGACGTGGAACGCATGCTCCTGGTCCGTCCGGTCGTCGCGCGAAATATGCTATGACCGGAGTAAATGAGTGTTTGCGTGCGTGCGTGACCCCGCTTTTCCGACTTCCTCGGTCGGTAACGTCGCCGTCGCTCGCGCGCCTACCTCTTTCCATCTCTTTGCTTTTTTTCAATGTTTCATTTTTTTAATTGCGCCGCGATATCGCCCGTGAGTCACGATGTGAGTGGCGTCTGTCGCACCGTTTTGACAAATTTCAGCTGGTAATTTCGAGAATTAAAGGCTGCGAACGCGCCTTGTTCTTCGACGCCTCGTGCCGGCTCGGCGAGCCCGCTCACTTCGGCGAGCGAAATAGGCGCATCAAAACACGCCGCGTGTCGTGTACGCGATTGATTTTCTGCCCACCTGCCTACCTGCCTGCTTGTTCGACGGCGCCATTTCTATCGACCTGGTCCGGCGGTGCGGCTCGCGTTCTCACGAGAACAACGCGAAACCGCCGGAGCGGCCGCAACGCCGCGTTCCCGCGAGAGCCTCTCCGCAGGGCAACGCGAGAGATCGACCGCATTCGCGGTCGAAAGATCTTCGCAAAACTCCTCGATCCTCGATGCAGCGGCACTGGCGAACCTAACCTCCTAACCTCGCGCGGCGGCAACCCTCTCCCCCTCCCGCCATCTTCCCTCTCTCCCTGGAAGTCTCGCCACCCTTCTCTCCGGAGAACGCGCCACTCAGCCAGCCTCGTTTCCGCGGGGTCGAGGAACGCGATCGTCTTGGGAGCGCGCGGCGGCCGCGCGCTTCTTCGTCTTCTTCATCCCTGCTCGAACAGCTAATGCGTTACGTAGGCACGCGTATGCAGGCAGCCAAGCGTGTGCGTTCGTGCATGTCCACGCGTTAAGCTAAGACTCCATTCACACGTTTCAGCTGCGGCAACGCATGCGGCAGTGTGCGTCAACCAATCAAAAGCTTTACTCAAGGCTTCTGATTGGTTGACGCACACTGCCGCATGCGTTGCCGCAGCCGAAACGCGTGAATGGAGTCTTAGCTTTAAAGACATCCGCGTTAAAGAGGCGATGCCGAGCCGACACGAAAAAGTATCAACTATCCGCTTATAGACGTACTTGTTGCACTTTGCATATTCGGCGACCGTTTTTCTTCCAAGTCGAGGCCGAGTCGAGGCCGAGTCGAGGCCGAGGGCAACGAAATTCGGCGCCACGTTATTGTCGGAGGGACGCGGTAGGGTGGGTTAAAGGGCCGGAGCACCACAATGTGTGTCACCGAGAACAAGCGCCAAAAATGAGACCGGTTTAAGCCGGGTATTCACTACACTGTGTAACATGCAACGCAACAGTTACTGCAACCATATTTTTCTAAAGCCGGGTATTCACTACACTGTGTAACATGCAACGCAACAGTTGCTGCAACCATATTTTTCTAGTGAGTACGTCTTGAACTCTATTGTTCATTAGAAAAATATGATTGCAGTAACTGTTGCGTTGCATGTTACACAGTGTAGTGAGTACCCGGCTTAATGAACAATAGAGTTCAAGACGTACTCACTAGAAAAATATGGTTGCAGCAACTGTTGCGTTGCATGTTACACAATGTAGTGAGTACCCGGCTTTAGAACGCACGGGTTCAGATGGCATCTCGCTGCTGGGTCGTTGACCCGAATGTCGCTCCTCTATTTTTGCTCGGCTTTTTCGCCCTATCCATTTCCCCCCCCCCTCGATTTCTTTTTTTTCAGTTACGATGTGATCGAGCGAACGTCCGCGGCGTCACACTTCCGGTTTCCTACGGCGTTAACGTTGACGCTCTAATGTAGGTTACAAAATTGACGGAACGGAAGCCGCGTGCGCGAACGGCTAAATATTTTAACATTATCGGGAAGTGGGCGTCTTCTTTTTTCTTTTTTTTCCTTTCAACGAAATCCAAGCTGCGCGCAGCATATATAATGTTTAATCGCCTGTCTGACTTGACGCTTTCAAACACAGCGGTGAGAATTTATGCGCTGTCGTTTTTACGTCGCACGTTTATCCGCCGCCAGTCTTATTCATCTTGTTTCCGCCTCGAGTTTGTCTGAAAACGGCGGCTTAAGCGGAATCGTACAATTTAGTGGCGTAATCCGATGCCCGAGCGCCGGCTACTCCGTCCTCCAATAATATTGATTATATAGATTAAGAGATGGATGCGTATCAAAACATGTGAGGGAGAAGGCTAGACACTTTACAGGAAACGGGCTGAAAACAGATTGTTTTTTGGAACGATTCAAAGAGTCGGTTGTGGCGTTCGCCAAGATCCGAATGTGAGTCTTTTGCGAGGCTTCCTTCTTCTTCTGAGATATCGGGATAAAGGTTGAGAAACGCTGAGCCATGTGTACATTAGAGAGAAGGTCGTTTTAATTCGTGCCATTTAATGCGAGTATACGAGAATCTTGAAATCGTTTTAACGCACGCTCATCGTAATTCGCTTTGCAAGGGGTGTGTAACTCTGTCGTCGCGCGCGCACAGCGGACTAAAGAGCCCGTACAAAAGTACGGGAATGCTCGCGGCTGCGTAAATAATGTTTCACGGTCATAACTCATTGTCACCACGTGAAAATGTCGTAATTTCTGGCGCGTCTCCAGGAGCGCCGTCTTCGGGTCTTCGGCGATCGCTGATCCGCAATCACCAACTTTTCTACGTCTCGTCCTCCGTTTCCATCTCGCCTCCCTTCCCTTTGTACGTAGAAAAATATAGTTATTTTTGGCCTCGATCACAATTTTATAATATTTCTAAGGATTATTATGGTTAACATAAGTGCTGGTCTATAACCTAGCTTTAAGAAAATATTTTAGCTCTAAGCCATAAACTGTAACCAATCATAGTTGATTATTCTCCTCACATTCGACTGTGATTGGTTACAGCTTACGGCTTAGGGCTAAAATATTTCTTAAAGCTACGTAGACCAGCTACGTTGTAGACCAGCACTAATGATGCATACATAATAGTTAAGTTAATTATATTTATTGTTAGAAATATTATAAAATTATGGTTGAGATCAGAAGTAGCTACATTTTTCTCTCACAATCAGTGTAACGACGAGAAATGTTATTCGCCTCCCGTTTGCTTCTTCTTTTTCTCTGCCTAATCACGGGTATCGCAACACCTCGATCGGACGCAAACGCATTAACGTAATCTTTCGCGGTAAATGCATGCGCCTGCTTTGAGAAACGTCGAGAGAAATAATCTGATCGTGCGTTGACTCGACGAGGACAGGGCGACACTCTCAGCTACCTCTACTTCGCCGTTCCTTCGCGGGAAAAAAGGGAAGAATCCGTTATCGACGAATAAAAATGAATATTAATGGATCTGCGGGGCGCGGATCTTAATATAATGGCTCCTGCATATAGGACACGGTAACGCTTGCCGCGCGGCGGATGTTGGCGCAATAACCAATCATCCATCACATTAAAAGTAAAACTCAATCCAACTTTGATTGGTTATTGCACCAATTTCCGCCGCGCGGCAAGCGTTACCGCGTCCTGTGTGGAGGAGCCATAATACGCAAAAGAGGGATACCGATGCCTCTAATAAACGAGATTTCCGGGATGGTATGGCGTTGCGGCACGTAACACGGATATCGGTTAAATCTCGGTACATTCAATAATTACACTGCATACCTAATTGAATTCATGAAAATATCCGCAATAAATTAATGTGGCAATACTACCGATGACTGCTTACGCAATGATAAAGTTCGAGTCGAGCGCGGCCGAGCGCAATTTTCGCCCGTGTATTAGATATGTAAGTAATATCCAATTACTCGTCGACGCAACACGATGGCTATTTTTTTCCTCCCCCGTATGTTTCCCTGTTAAACGCCGGCGGCGGTGCTTTCGCGTATCGATCGGAATAATACTAATTGTAAGATGGACGCGTCACGCGCTTGATCTTATTCAATCTATCTTTACGATCTTTCTCTTACACTGAGAGAAATATTTTGTATTATGAACCAAAAGTTTTGTTGATATATGCTCAAGAAATTTATTCAGTTGCTGTAAAGAAATATATTATTTGCTTATATCTTGTTAAG
>JAJVSH010000352.1:25431-40883 GCA_021460005.1 Tetramorium alpestre | reverse complement strand
TTTTGGAATTATACATTACTTAAGACATAGCGCTATCTATTAAGTTTTGATGTATAGATATTTTCTAAAAATTGTTATATTTCCAAAATGTTTTCACGCTATCTTGGAGCAACAAAATAACAACAAATTTTAGTGTTTTTTCGATTTGCGCACTCTATATATTTTTTTTATTATGGAGGAGGCTAGCTTGATGATAAGCCGGTCCCAACCATTTCAATTTTTATTTTCTGCTAAACGGTTTGAGCAACAAAATCGGGATTAGGGTAACTAATTAGCACATAAATAGCACTAAATTTTTTAATAGGTGCCGATTTTTTTTGCGATGGTGGGGGGGGGGCTAACTTGATAGAGATCGCGCCGTGTCCGCTTTACGCGGTGACATGACGTGCACGAGACGCGCGGCTTCGATCGCCGCGGCCTCGTAGAAAGAGAAATCTCCCGATGTAATCCTGGTCTATGCCGGTCACCTGAAGTAAAAATTTATCGAAATATTTATGAAAGTGCACGCCGTAAAACGATAATCTTGACGAAGATTAAACATCGCTCGCGTTTAATAAAGAAATTCTTTCTTTATTAATACTTGCTTCGATGGATACTTGGCTTTGACTTTTTTCCGTAGAGCAATAAACTCGATGTAACATTTCTTTCTAGATAATTTTTTATGCACGAGCAAAAAAGATGATTAACTCCCCTCCATCGAATCCATTGTTTTAAAAAGCATACATTGAAAAAAAAATTCTGGTCGAAAACGGACAAATTAGAAAAATCTTGTAGGATTGATTAAATATTCTGGTTATTATAATAGGAATTCAGATTATTATAAATTATAAAGTATTGAGTTTTATTATAATAACCAGAATATTTGATCAGTCCTATACAAGATTTTCTGATTCGTCCGTTTTTATCCCGAATTTTTTTTCAGTATATACATTTTTTTTAAAATAAAATAATCTTAATACAGTGCTGCATGTAAATCGGGGTATTCGTCAAGCAGGATTTCTTCGTATCGGCGATCGAAGCGCGTGTACGTTTCAACGTACGCGTGAAGCTCGATCTCGCGAATAATGTATGACGTACGTCGTCCGCGTGATGTTTCTTCTGTGCGGGGGAAAAATAGCGTGACGCGTCACGATATTCCTGACCCGATGCATACTGATCGCATTAAATATGCAGAATGTCCGTATATTTCTGCCGCACCCGTCTCTCTTTCGTTTCGTTTCTGTTTATCATTGATAAATAACTCGGCGCATCGCAATGAAAGACAAGTATTTCTCAACTTAGGCCGCATCCTGATTCTTCGGACAGGATCTATATTTAATATTTATCCTTGAGACGGTCTTGTCTCGTGGGATTCCACGAATGCAAATACTTTTATGTTATAAAAGCGAATCATAATTCTTTGATTGCCTCGTTTACTGCGGAGACCTTGAATTTTATTGAACTGCATTTAATCACACAGTACAGTTTCCACAAGCGGTTCAGTTAGAAAAAAAAAGAAAATCAATCGCTCGCATCCTTCTCGTAAGAGACGCGTAGGCGACGCGGCCTGTGAAGGGGACGACGTTGCTCTTGAATCCCCCGACAGCAATCGGTCGGAGTGCTCGTTAAAGTGAATTATAGACGCTCGTGGAATCATCTTTAACTTAAAAAGCAGCTGGTGTGGCCTTCTGGTCTGGTTCCATGGTGACAGAACGGCACATCTTCCGCTTCGTGGCATGACGATTATGAGACTCAGATTTTTCGGTCCCCTCCAACCAAGGATGCGCGGTCCCCTCCAACAAGTGGAATTCGTGTCGTAACGCGATTCGCAACGATTACGCTCGATTTATAACGCGTTATCCACGCGTTAAATTTGCCGTTCATGCGCGGATTATGATCATGCGTATTTGCACGCCGTTGTATGATATTCGCGATGATAAGTAAGTTCGGGAGAGATGCCACCCCTTTTAGTTGAGAGTCAATAAAAACTTTGTATTAATTAAAAAGATTTATTTTTTTTTACAATAA
The DNA here is from genome assembly GCA_021460005.1 of Tetramorium alpestre. Lineage (NCBI taxonomy): Eukaryota > Metazoa > Arthropoda > Insecta > Hymenoptera > Formicidae > Tetramorium > Tetramorium alpestre. The sequence continues at coordinate 38,876 of JAJVSH010000352.1, read as the reverse complement.
CATCTGTATTCTGCAAAAAATTAAGAACAATTATAAACTTTTCTCATGCAGAATTAATAAAAATTTAAAAAAACGACAGGTTGGTAAAGTGGCGTCTCTCCCATACCTTGTGGGAGAGATGCCACATCCCCTAGGATGAGATGTTACTTGCACTAATTTTTCTTTTTTATACTTTTTTTATATTTTCTTTCCCACAGTTGTTGGAATCTTGTTAACGTTCTTATAGAAATCCTAAAAATCCTTTCTGCCTCATGTTTTGATATTTCACATTTCTGTATTTTTTTATGACTAACTTTAAATTTTTCTCAACCTCACTGTCTTTTTTCAACATTACTTTCACGAATATATTTCCTCGGCATCTTAAAATGAAAAAAAATTGATCTTTATAGACCAATCAAAACACATAACACTTGATGTGGCATCTCTCCTTTTTCTGTGGGAGAGCTGCCACATGTCCAAAAAATAAATTAAAGACCTATAACTAACAAAAACACTGTGATTATTAATTAATTAAAAAACCACATTAAACAATAAAATAGGTTCTTATTTTATCCTGTCTCCATAACACTTGTTATCGGCATTAATGTCTCACGTACAAAAAACTTCTACGCAATTTTTCATGCAGTTCCTTTTTTAACGTTTCGAGAACGCGACACGCGCAGCGACAATCGAGCGGGCATTCACATGTTTTCCTCAAAAGGGATTATGAAAGAATGCAACATATACAGTTATTGCTGTTACCAATAAAAAAATATTACAAGTGTGGCGTTTCTCCTCCTGTGGCATCTCTCCTGAATTTACCCTATGTACGCTGGGATATTGTGACCGCTTGTTAGCCGCTGATAACGTCTCGATGGTCTGCACGTTATTTGCGTTTCTTTAATATCCAACCCATTAGTTGTCATTCGGGATGGTAATTTGCATAAGCAAAGAGTGACTACACAAGAGTTTCAAGCTATCGACGTTCAAAAGCAAGAATCTTTATTAAATTCTCGGTGTATAACTAGATGAGATGTGACTTGCGCGAAATCATTTTTCTCTCGCTGCCCATTTTTCTTGAATGTCTTCGCTGCTCGTTTCTTTTCGCTTATCGCCCCATCCTGCTAAATCCGACAGAATAATATGTTTCACGGATTACTCAGCATAATTTGTCAATTATTACTTTTTGATTAGATCATATGAGAGACTATTAATACAGTCAGCCGTGAGTAGCAAAATATTTTTACATGCAATATACGCTACAAAAAAAAGGTTAAATGTGACGGATTTAATTGCGCTTTCAGCGACGGATGCTGATGAATGAATCTTGTTGCAACGTATTTATCTCAGAATTAATAGCTCAATGGTTGCGAGTTGTGTTTCAATCATTATCACAACCACGAATTCCTCCACGATGGCGCCGATCTTATCGCGCGTGCGAGCTCAAGTGTCGCGTTTGATTAGCGTCACGATGTGCGATACACTTGCGTGGCTTCTTGCGTAGTTGGCTATAGTCGTACATTTTCTCTCCCTCTCTTTCTCTCTTTTTGCAGATTTTTCTGGGACAAACATAAAAGTTTGTGCATGCAACGCTACCGACTGCGAAATCATTCCTTCTCGTTAGCGCTTGATATTCGCCAGCATTCTTCCAGTTGCAAGCCGCACAGGGATTGGTTTAGAGTTTTTCGAGACGTTCGAGAATACTTTTCTGCGAATTTTCTGTGAATTTGAGGATTTCTCAAGCTTTCGCTATATTTCTACGACATGACATTTCAATTTCCACTAAATAGACGAAACGCGCGAGCCTCGGGGTCATGCACTTCAATTAAATATTCCCTCATGAATTTTCGATGCTAACGGTGCGGTCGATAACAGTCTTCCCACAATCTCTGGCATGTCGTTCGAATGTAACGATATATAACGATATTATCCCGTCTCATCCGAAGCTTCACAAAATTTTATTTCGTGTAGGAATGGAGTCTATAACTGGACACTTACAGTCTGAGCTTATGAATATTTGGAATATGAATATGTACCGCGTGTGACCCAGGAAGGATTATTACCTTTGCTTTCCTACATCTTGGCATTAAAAATAGCGTCAAGTCGCCCGCGTTCTTCTTTATCCTCTTTTAAATAGATATAATTGAGTGTAATATCATGCAAATGTTATTTCTTATCAGGAATATCATCTAATATTATATGTATTGGACTAATCCTTTAAATGTTACCCTTTAAATGATTGTTAAAAAAATAGTTCTAAAATGATGATTTGTTTTTAAAAATTAAAGTCTCAAGAATGAGATTTATCTTTAAATGTTTTTATAAACGGTCAGCTCAATTCCGAGAGTTGTTGGAAAGAATCGGTCATTAGATTGATGATGGTTCTGTATCTCTCGCTCGTCCACTCGCTCGTTCCCTCGCTCGCTCAATCGCCGCGTCCCGCGCGACGCGACGCGGCGGCTCGTCGTCGGCTTACGATTGCTGGATGGTGTGTAATAATAGACGCAAACTCTCATTTGGCCGGTCGGCCAACTACATTTGGCTCGGCCGATGGTCCACTGTTCGCTCCGCGGCGGGTTCGGCTGACCGGTGGCGAAATTTTTGTTGATTTTACGAAAGAATAAATAAACAAGAAGCGAGCCCGCGCATCCGCCCGCTCGTTTGCCCGGATACTCTTTTTTTATGACTGTGTGCGCGGTCTTCGTTCTCTCTTTCCGCGCCGTTGTCGAAGCGCTAGGCCAGACCAGAGAGTTTTATTTTCGTGGACGACGAATCGGCCGATTCTCACGGCTGCCCTTCTGCGACTTGTTCTGCGGCTATATGGTATTTACGGAAAGATAGAAAACTGTGTACGCAAAAAGGATAGGAAAGGTTTTCAGATTAATCTTATTAGCGTCTGGTGTCATTTCTTAATCTTTTATCGTAAGAATTAAGTAATGTCACAGGGTATGCGACTTTATCTTACACTTAGAGAAAAATATAATTAATTTTGGACCCAACCATAATTTTATAATATTTTGTACAATAAATATGATTAATTTAACTGTATGCATCATTATGTTAACCATAATTATCATTAGAAATATAATATTGTGATTGGGTCCAAAAGTAACTATATTTTTCTTTTAGTGTAAATTACATCATTATCTGAACAAGAAAATTCATTGTTATTGGCGTAGTTTTATTTCATGTTTAAAAAAGTTTTTGCCTACACCGAAAAAATTGTATTCTCATCTTAAGAATATACCACTTATCTTTATAATATTTTCCACTAAAATAAGCGCCAAGAGGATCTTCTTAGTTTAAGAGAGAAATCCTCTAAAGATATTGTTGTATTGATTTTACATACATGCAAGTTATAAAGGATCTTCTCTAAAAATTCGTTACCGGGAAAAGAAAGATATAATAGTCACGGTCTATAATTAACCATGATTTTAAATTTAGCTTATGTCCTTCAGCTTAACATTCATTAAAAATTCATCTTCGATTATAACTAATCTACTGACGAAAGAATAGGACATGTTCTATAGATATACTACATACGAATTTGCGTAGGGCAATTTTGCACTCTCCACGAAACTTGGCATTCCTCAAGTTTCGTGGATGTTTAAATGCACGTAATAAACGGCTGTTCGTGCTTTATTTTGCCTTCGACTGTAGGACTCACCGAAACTCCGATAAAGCGCAGGTCCTTAAGCTGCACGGAAGCTTGGTGAGGTCCTTTCTCGTGTGCGTGAATTGAACCATGCTCTCGTTCTGTCGATTTAGGAAAATTTCAGTTTCAGCAAGAGCGAGTGCCAACTAGCCTATACGGCATTATAAGTTTGACCCGCAAATTTCGAGTGCGCAACGCCTGTATTATTCAGTTCCGAAATAAACTTCTTGCTGGTCTGCAAAATGAATAGAACCGATGCATAAAGCGTGTTGCGAACGGTCCGTAAAATGTTGGCGCAATCGTATAATTAAAAAAGAAAAAAATTAAAGCGAAGAAAGGACGGACGTTGAATTGACTGACGAGCGAAAGTTAATTTAATTTGTCATTCGCGTCAACGCATGTATTCCATTCGCCTGGGAAAAAGATATATCGCGAATATTAAAATAAAAAAAGATTGTCACTCATTAATTTGATATTTCCGTAATATCGAGATAGCAGAATATTGACACGAAAGAATTTTAATTTTTAATAAAGTTATTTTTATTTAAAACAATAAAGCGCATCGTAAGCCGGATCAGCAAACCTGTCGCAATACGATATATTATTCAGAATAATAAATTAGCAAGTAACAAGGATGATGAAAATTATTATTTTTCGAACATGCTGCGACAACTATGATTAAGTAACTATAAATCGTATTATAGATTTTTTTATTTATTATAGATTATATATAAATTATTTTTATTTAAAACGCATCGTAAACCGGATCAGCAAGCATGTCGCAATACGATATTCATAAGAATAAATTAATATGTAACATTGTTAAGAGAGAGCGGAAGAAACATAGTCGTCGCGCGAATCTGACAACCACGATGGCGCGGAGGCTTCATGATAAATTACTATTATCTTGAGTGATAGAGAGGATTAATGGTGAGAAAAAGCGATATCGACACGGTGACGAATGGAAATGGATTCCTGAAACGTTCGCGTGAATTCTAGCATAAAATACGCGGATGGCCCGCGACTTACGTACCCACGTCGGTGAGACTAAGTTAAAAAGATCTCTCGGTTGGTACGAGACCTGGTTGAACAATTTCCAACTTACCTTTCCTGTATCATCACGTTTATACACGTGGTCTGCAAGCACATTTTTCGCGGAGTGAATCGTCATCGCAAGTATTGACATTCCCAGAATATACGACCTGAATTCTTATATAGTGCGTCGGTCAGTTTATTTGTTACAATAACTGAAATGTATTTCGAATATATACTTTTTTACTTTTATGTATAATAGAAAAATATCTACGAACTAATATGTCCGATATTCGGAATATATAAGCATTCGGCAAATGTTTGCAATAGGAGATTCGCAAAGTTTCGTTATCATTATTATTTATTATATATAAGTTGTACGATACTGTTAAATTTATAATGTCAGATTAAACTCAATTTGAATACTTACTTTTAATCATTTTTTATTTAATTAAAACAATATAATTTAATTTNATTTAAACAATGGAATTAAATAACGACATATTAACTACTGTTTTGAATTAAAATAATTTCGACACTCATAGCAGTTAAAAATAAAATATTATTTACTTTTATATAATATTATTAAACTTTTAATACTAATATTATTTACGTATAAACGTGTATAAACTTGATGATACAGGAAAGGTAAGTTGGAAATTGTTCAACCAGATCTCGTACCAACCAAGAGATCTTTTTAACTTAGTCTCACCGACGTGGGTACGTAAGTCGCGGGCCATCCGCGTATTTTATGCTAGAATTCACGCGAACGCTTCAGGAGTCCATTTCCATTCGTCACCGTGTCGATATCGCTTTTTCTCACCATTAATCCTCTCTATCACTCAAGATAATAGTAATTTATCATGAAGCCTCCGCGCCATCGTGGTTGTCAGATTCGCGCGACGACTATGTTTCTTCCGCTCTCTCTTAACNATGTTACANNTTAATTTATTCTTATGAATATCGTATTGCGACATGCTTGCTGATCCGGTTTACGATGCGTTTTAAATAAAAATAATTTATATATAATCTATAATAAATAAAAAAATCTATAATACGATTTATAGTTACTTAATCATATTTGTCGCAGCATGTTCGAAAAATAATAATTTTCATCATCCTTGTTACTTGCTAATTTATTATTCTAAATAATATATCGTATTGCGACAGGTTGCTGATCCGGCTTACGATGCGCTTTATTGTTTTAAATAAAAATAACTTTATTAAAAATTAAAATTCTTTCGGTCAATATTCTGCTATCTCGATATTACCGAAATATCAAATTAACGAGTGACAATCTTTTTTTTATTTTAATATTCTCGATACATCTTTTTCCCGAGCGAATGGAATACATGCGTCGTTGACGCGAACAACAAATTAAATTAACTTTCGCTCGTCAGTCAATTCAACGTCCGTCCTTTCTTCGCTTTAATTTTTTCTTTTTTAATTATACGATTGCGCCAACATTTTACGGACCGTTCGCAACACGCTTTATGCATCGGTTCTATTCATTTTGCAGACCAGCAAGAAGTTTACTTCGGAACTGAATAATACAGGCGTTGCGCATTCGAAATTTGCGGGTCAAACTTATGATGCCGTATAGGCTAGTTGGCACTCGCTCTTGCTGAAACTGAAATTCTCCTAAATCGACAGAACGAGAGCATGGTTCAATTCACGCACACGAGAAAGGACCTTACCAAGAACTTCCGTTGGAGTAGCTTAAGGATCTGCGCTTTATCGGAGTTTCGGTGAGTCCTACAGTCGAAGGATAAATAAAGCACGAATAGCCATTTATTACGTGCATTTAAACATTCACGAAACTTGAAGAATGCCAAGTTTCGTGGAGAGTGCAAAATTGCCCTACGCAAATTCGTATGTAGTATATCTATAGAATATCTCGTATTCTTTCGTCAGTAGATTATTTATAATCGAAGATGAATTTTTAATGAATATTAAGCTGAAGGACGTAGGCTAAATTTAAACTCACGGTTAGTTACAGACCGTGACTATTATATCTTTCTTTTCTCGGTAACGAATTTTTAGAGAAGATCCTTTATAACTTGCATGTATGTAAAATCAACACAACAATATGATTAATTTATATTGATTTACAACGAATAAACGTGCGATTGAGTTCACGTTTCAATAATAAAACTCTAATTGCCTTTTATATTTTATGATACGATTTTACAGTGCCATCATTTTGCTACTGTCTATTCATACATTTGTCATATATTTGTTCTCGTTATATTTATAGGGGCCGATTTCCTTTGACAAAGCAGATCGCGTAGGCATCACAGCGTTCTATCAAATGCATGGTAAGTTCAATATGCATTACTAAAAAATAAAGGTGTAAAAAAACCATGTAGTTTGCCGATTAGTGAAAGTGACGATTAACGAAAACTCATGTAATTCATAGAATATTCAAATTTCACAAATGACATGAATTAAGGGATCAGAGAATTATTGGTTTGGCAAGATTTAATATGATAAATGGCATTGTTAATGTGAATTGAAACTTTATTGACAAGTTACTAGCACATTTCGCCAAATGCTCTCTTTACGCTTCATCCGCTCGAACCGAATGTCAATAACGGCATTAAACGTACAATAAGCTAAAGCTTATGCCATGGTACACGATGAAATGATACAACTGGGTTGAGAGCACAGACATTCGGTTCTAACGATGCGGTATATTGCGCATATTCTACACTCCATGGACAAGTGGCGCGTAGACGCGCGTATAATCTAATTTATGAGTTTTGTATTATTGAGTATCTGATTGTGCAGTCACTTATTCAGACTTTTATGTTTCAGGATGAACAGTAGATTAGAGGCGGGGAAAAAGGGGCAGGTCGATGTTCCACGCCAGAAGAGCATCCTGAGGGAAGCGTGCAGCGACGCGGTTCACCAACGAATTCAGGGTCCTCCCCTCAGAGAAGCGTTCCCGGAAAGCAGAATTTCTGTGCACCCTGTAGGAGACCCACAAGAAGGCTTAGGAGGATTGCCCTGAGAGAGATGTTTTAACCAGGAGGGTAGCAGACAGGATCCTTTGTAGCAGAATCAGATAAGTTGATTTTGTTATTCATTTACGAATTAATTTTACAAGATTGTTTCACGGTAACTCTTCATTGAATGAGTTAAAGCTTGCGGAAAACATATTTTTCAGGAGAGGAACAATTCGAAACGTGAGTGCCAGAAGGGCAGGAAGATGAAGACATAAGGACGGAAGTGCACCTAAGGAGTAATAGAGGTGTTTGTTCTTGTTTTGTTCGGATATTTGACGGGTATTTGTTCGGGTATTTGACTCGATAACAGGATAATGTCAGTGTCGACTTGAAGTAATAGATCAACATTGCGATGCCTGTGAGCCTTATCAGTACGGATTTAGCCGCGACGGCTGCAAGCCTTGCGATTGTGACAGTATTGTTCACAGAATTTGCAATGCGATGCAAACGAACAATGTTCTGTAAGTATATCTTTTATATATGTATATATAAATTCTTGCAACAAAATAGATAATTACTAGGGTTATTAAAATTACATTTGCGTAAGTGTATGTGTTTAAATCAAATCAATTATAAACTTACATAAAAATTTCATTATTATTTTATTCTTATATATTTCTTTTTGAATAATAAAGTGCCTTTTATATTTCGTTTAATACTTTTTACGGATTATTGGTAGTGCTTAACGAACGTTGAAGGCAGACGTTGTGATCACTGTAAAGAGAACAAGCATAATCGTCAGCATGGTTGTATTGACTGTCTCGATTGTTACAATCTTGTACAATCGGCAGTGAATGATCATCGACAACGTTTGGCTGAGCTTGAAGATACCCTTTATAAGATCAACAGCAGTCCCACTGTCATTGAGGATTCAGATTTCGAAAAAGAGCTTAAGAACGTACAGAATCGAGTAAAAACATTTTTGACTATCGCTAAGCGAGGATCCGGCAGTAAATATTATTATTGTTATCTATTTATTTTAAATTGAGAATTAAATAATTATATATAATTAAATAATAAAAAATAAAAAATAATCAAATTTATTTATTTTAATATAAACTATAACACGTTATTGTGATTTTGTTCATATAATTGTGAAAGTAAAGACAGATATATTTATCAGGTGAGAATAAAACGTTGGTGCAACAGCTAGACGATCTCCGTGAGCAATTAAATACGATTGACAAGATCTATCAGACTGTGGACGTGACAGAGAATGATGCACGCAATACAACTGAAGAAAGTTTGACGAGTATCGATGAAGCAGAAAAAGTTTTGGATAAAATCTACGAACAGTTAACGGTAATAACTTTTGCTCTTTTATAATAATTTCGAATAGTGACTTTATTATAAAATTCTAATAAGATTATTAAAAATATATTATTTGGTGACATACTTATTAACGCATATAAAAACTAAAGTTTTTTTTATATACATATCTATTCTCTTATTTTTTTATTTCGAAAAACAATATTCAAAATATTTAATTAAAATTTCATGTATAATGTATTCTAAATTATTAAATTACTGATAAACTATTTTATAATTTTATGATGAACAACAGGAGGCGGAAGATTATTTGGGTACGGATGGAGCGAGCGCTTTAACTTCAGCAAAATTGCGTGCTAAGCAAATCGGCCAGCAGAATCAGCAAATAACATCAATCGCACAGGAGGCGCGTGTACTTGCCGAAGTGTATGTATTGTAAATATATATAAGTGTATGTATTGTAAATATATATGTTTTTAATTTATTTCATTAATAAAAAAAAAGAATTTTTCTGAAAAGTTAATTTTAATTTCCATTTTATGTAATTTATATTAATAAAATAGTTTTTTATTCTAAAGCTCTTTTAAAAATGAAAAATACTTGCAAATTATTAAACAAATTTCTTCAAATTATTCTTATCAAGGAATTTTTGGTAATTATATTTTTATAATATATAATATTCAATATTATTTTTTTAGGAATACAAATGAAGCCAAGAAATTTCATATGCTGGCAGAGTAAGCACGAGACAGATTACAGAATTTTATGACTTTATATCAGAAAGAACTAATCTAAATGTATTATAAAAAAAAGTTTGCACATTAATGAGCAGGCACAACTCTTATTGGAACAAAACGAGAATTTTATTAAAGAAATGGCCGAAAAAGTTAAAGAAAAAGTAAAAAGAGCGAAGAACTTTTAGATAGAGTTCAAGATCAACAAGCTGCAACAGCCGAACTGTTAGCTGAATTAGATGGGGGCAACGAGACAGCAAACGATACTGTCAAACGTGGCGATCAGACACTGAAAGAAGCGCAGGAAACCTTACAGAAATTAGGAGGTAAGTTCTGTGAAAAAAGTCTGGAGAAATTTTTCATTTTATGAAATTAGAAAAACAAAAATTTTTTAATTTGTTTTTAAAATTGCTTTACAATATTTATATCGTTTTAGAATTTGATACTGAGGTACAACGCGAACGTATTAAAACTCAGAGCACTTTGAAAGACATCCAAAAGATTGAAGAATTGATTACAATGCTAATATACAAGCTAGAGAGACGGAAAGAGTACTAAATGGATCGGAAGGTAACGCTAAGAGTGCACGTGAAATCGCACAGAACGCTCAGGTAAAGTTATTAAAATTAATTTTTATAAAACAATACTTAAATTATTATATATAAATAAAGTTATTACATTTTCCTTTTTTTACAAAAGAGAGAGTTACAGGTGTCCGTTTATAATCGTTAAATATCGATAAGAGTCGTCAAGAGAACACTTCGCAATAGCAATTTAACTCGAACTTAAGGGCCATCTCAGCACGGGCATAATATTATATATTATTTGTTGTTACAGACTTATACGGACAGAGCAAGTACTAACGCAAATGACATTAAAATGGAAGCAAATAAAACTAAAATTGAAGCTCTATACGACTTGGAAACGAAGTTGCATCTTCGAGTCGACACTACGGATTTAATGATCAGACAGTATGAGATCCAGATGACCAAGGACGCCAATTGAATAAAAATTGAATAAAAAAGACGAGAAGTATATTTCCTACTAACAGTGAAAGGGTTAAACACTACTTTTTGAGTAAAATAATATTGATAGTATGGATAAGATGGAGATACAGAATGAAAAACTAGGAAAAGAGAACTAAAAAGTGCAAAAAAAACAAATTTAGGCCGTTTTTGTACAAATATTTGTTTATAAAAAAAAATCTAATTTGCAAAAAATATATTTTAAAAAATATGTTTTCGTACAAACATCAGAAAAATTTTTGGTAAAAATTTCAAACCTCTACATTTAATATTCTCTGAGGAATCGATTTTTCTCTCAAAAAAAGAGCATTTTTTCAACTTTGGTTTGTTATAAATAATTACAAATGAATAATTGGGTTAAAAAACCTATTGGAGTATGTTGAACAACTATTCAGCTATCTGGAAAACTCAAATCCCCAATTAGTTCTTCAAAATTATGGGATTTACAACGCAACATTGAATAAAAGAAAGGTGGGAAGTATACTTCCCACTAACAGTGAAAGGGTTAATTAAGCTAAGAGGAAGAGGAAAAGGAATAACAGATAAAGTATTAATTAATAGAAGAAAGTGAGGCTATTTCTATTTTTTAAATCATTTATCTCTTATTTAAGACTAATTGTAAGACAAATTACAATTCCTGAAATTCTAATTTTTAGGCAAATTATAAAGTTGGATAGGCAAAGACCAATGTAACTAGCGTCGCAGCAAGTCGACAAAGTTTTATTCGAGATTGCCGCGATTATAAGAGAGCTTGAGAATCTAGCAGAAATAGGTAAGTTCAAATCCCTACGTTCATTTTACTTTTAAACTTTAGATTCGTCTATTTCAATATATGTAAAAGTTTATTTCTAGATTTCGTTCTTCATAGTCATAAATATTAAGTGTATAGTCATTTCAAAGTCAAATTCGAGCATTTTTCTTAAAAAATAAATAATTTAATTTTGTAATTTAGACGATGCAGATTTGAATCGCTTAGAAGAACGCCTAGTCGCTGCTGAAAAAGAAATAAAGGCCGCAAATCTGGATCAGCGAATCCGCGCATTGATGGATGCGAAAAATTTACAAACGCAGTGGGTAAAAATTATGAAGATGAAGTCAAATTGCGAATCGAAGAGTCGTCAAGATATCGATGATATTCGAAAAGCTATACCAACTGATTGTTATCAGCGCATCCATCTTGAACTTTGAAATTTATCTTTTTATACTTTACTATTTTTTGTGTCATTTTTTTAGAAGTATATTATAAGCTATGAATCATTTAAAGTTCTGTGTATTCTTAGCGTTAAGGTTCAAGGATTTTTTAACTTTTTTTAGATTGAGAATATTTTTTAAATATTTTTAGTTTTTTAGTAGAATATTTTATTTATGTCATTTTTTAAAGAGAGGTATTTTATAGTATATAAAAGAATTTTAGTATTATAATTTATAGTATAGTAATTTTTGTAAATCCAAATTAGATTTTTCAATGATAAGCAAATTTCTTAAATAATAAGATAAATGTGATCAAATTTTTATCAAAAATTTCAAATTTTTAAAGAAGTCTACTTAATAATTTTAAACAAATATACTTAATGATAAATTATATAGATTTTTAATGATAAAGATTTTGTGATTCGCAAGGATACAATTTAGAAAATATTTAATAGATTTTTGATACACATCATTTTCTAAGCATAAATATCTATAATTCCAAGTGGTAAGTTTCTTAAATAATTTACGTAATAATTAAAAGGCATTTTACATTTTAAGTTAAGGACGAATTTTGTGCATAAACATGTATGTGCGCAGTGGCAATATTAATCATTTCATACCAAAGATTTTTTGTATAGATAGTATATCGTACCATCCTGATCGTATCATCCCTCTTTTTAACCATAACAGCTGGGGAAATCCAAGGGCTATTCGACTCCTATATTACTTTTTGGGTTTTCATTTCCTCCAATATTTTATTTATTTCCAATATTTATTTATTTATTCCAACATTTTATTTACTGTAAATGAAGGGGAATTCGGCGAGGAACCTGTTTAATAGGGCGAGAATCACAAAGTTTTATGTTATGTGACATAAAATATCACAATTGCCAGCAACAATTTCCTCTGTAAAGACATGGCGAAATCAGAGAAAGCTTATTTTTGTAAATTGTCTAAATGAAGAGAACCTTGCACAAATAATTGAAAAAGAGAGCTGGGGAGCTGAGCAGGGCAGTTCTCTATACGGGAACAAATTGCCCCGCACTCACATACATTGCTTCTCAATCCGAGAGCGCTCTCAAAAAGTCCGTCAATCAAGCCCGTCTTGGAAAGAAAATCCTTCCTCAGTTAGCCCTAGTATACATTCGTCGCTAATATTAGCAATATAAAATGGCATCTTGACACAAAATTTTTCAAGAGAAACCGTAGCAAAAACACGAGATATCATCGGCCAAGTTCCGTCGATGGAGGAAGACGGTAGATAAGGTCGTCGCATACACTTCAAGCTATTTGGATAAAAAATGGCGGCGACAATAACTCAGCTGATCAACCAAAGTCTAATGTTAGATTTTTCGATTATTGTTAATGTTTAGATTGTATAAGAATTAGATTAAATTACTAAACATAAATCTTTAAATTATTATAACATTTTAAATTGATAAGTTATACCTCGTAATAATTCATACCTCACATAACCTCGAAGTCGGTAACACGCGTACTGGCACTCACTAATATTAACATAATGACAACCAGTATGACGTGCCACTAATAC
>JAJVSH010000351.1:110700-122896 GCA_021460005.1 Tetramorium alpestre | reverse complement strand
TAAGATCTTTTCATATTTAATTATACATATTTGCATCTGATTATATTAACCCATTAACGCCCAAATGCACTGAAATTTTACTTCAACTTTGATCTGACAGTACTCGAATAAAAATAATTAAAATTATTCTAAACGTACCTACTAGGGGGTTTTCGGGTCTGCTCTTTCCGAATATGACACTTAGAAGCTCGTGAAATTGCATTTAACAGTGAAATTTTCGTTTTTAAACAAAAAACGCACGATTTTTGACGTCATTTTTTTCAAAAAAACTTGAATTTCAGTACTTAAACATTTTTTTATACAGTTAAAAGTTATTAAGATCGTGCACTCGAAACTTGAACTATAAGATAGGACGGTTAGGAAATTTTTTTGCAACATGTCGGATCCAATATGGCNGTTCAAATCATAACAATTTCAAAATCTTGGAATTTCTTCGCTGGAAAACATGAAATAGTATTTGAATCATCATAAAATTAGATTTTTATCTTTTATATGGATAATTGATCATGAATGGATAAAAGATTACAAAATGGCGAATCCAAGATNGCGGACGTCGAAATCAAATTTTCGTGATATCAGCATAAAAATGCTCTTATGGGGGTTTTCGAGGTCGCTGATTTTGAATCTGACATTATTTTCGCATAATTCAAGATGACGGATTCAAAATGGTGGACATCAAAATTGAAATATTGTAATTTTGGATAAATATGATAAATTTGTATACATAATAAATCTCTGTGAGATTTAATCGTATTATTGTGTTACTATATCACATTCATTTTTTCTTATTCACACGTGCCATCATATCATTCATGTTTTTTATATTTTGTAATATATAGGGCTCATCCGACTCAACAACTATAAATTGCAATATATCCATACTTTATATTGCATGACAAAGAAGTTTATCAAAATAATACAGTCTTATCTGTCCAAATATTCCATATTGTTATACAGAGAATCTGAATAGTTATACAATTGATTGGAATCAAGAATTTCATCTCATTTTATCTTTCACTGCTCTTTATAATTCATATATAAATTCGAAAATGCCTAAAAAGAAAGAAGAAGCGAATTCTCAGCAAGATAAAGCAAAAAAAAGTCGCGTTTCTGAAGATTCTATAGAATTCACAGATAGACAAGATAATCTTGAAGCTGTTTTTGTACCAAACCCTGATGATTCTGGTGAATCTTGTGATGAAAATAGTGAAGATGAGTGTGATTTTATTGGTTGTGAATTCCATCCAGAGTCTTCAATCTTCCCTTCCCAGTCATATGCGACAACATTGATGAATTATTCGGAATCTCAAAAAAAACTTGAAGAGAATCACAAATATGAATGGGTGAAAGGTGAAAAAATATATGAAGACTGTCTCAAGAATGAAATATTGCTGAAGAGTAGCGATCAGAAAGAAATCTTGAAAAGCACTCCCGCAGAGATATTCGAATTTTTTTTACTTCGGATCTGAAAAAATATATTATCGAAGCAACAGAAGCGAATAATTGTGTAATAAAACCTGAAGAATTTGATGTTTTTCTAGGTATTCTTATTTTCACAACGTTCAACAGACGTTTATCACAAAGAGACTATTGGTCAACCGATCCGTATTTGAGGTCTGAACTTGTTGCACATGCAATGAGTCGAAATAGATTCGAATTGATCAAATCGAAAATAAAATATTATAAAGAAAGAGACATAGATTCTAATGATAAGATTTGGCGCGTTAGACATATATTGGACATATTCCGTGAAAACATTGCTAAGTTCGGAGTTTTTTCTACTGCTATTTCCATAGATGAGATGATGTTAAAATATTTTGGGAGAAGTAATCTGAAACAATTCATCAAATCGAAGCCAATTAGATTTGGTATCAAAATGTGGGCACTATGCAGCTCAGATGGTTATCTATTTGACTGTGATGTTTATTGTGGTAAGAATTCAGATAACACTTACGCCTTATCCAAATGTGCGATGGGCAGCAGAGTAGTCATACAAATGCTCCAAAAACTTTTGTGTAATATTCCACCACGAAAACTTAGTAGTTATCATGTATATTTCGATAATCTATTTTGTTGCCCAGACTTACTAGTCCACTTGAAGAAAGCTGGTCTTCGCGCCACAGGTACGGTAAGAGAAAATAGAGTAACAGAAAAGAATGAAATCGCAAAAGACGCTGACAGAGGTACATGGGCTGTAAAACATGAAAAGAACAGTGGGATAAATTTTATAACAGTCAAAGATTCGAAATTGATTTCTATTCTATCTACCGCAGCTGGTGTTACCCCTGAAAGTACTGTCAAACGTTACAATAAAGACTTGAAACAGAAAGTCGATGTCCCATTTTCAAACGCTTTTAGTGTTTACAATAAGTTCATGGGCGGTGTCGACATCCATGATCAATATTGTAATCGCGTAATGCCTGTGGTTAGATCCAAGAAATGGACATGGATAATATTTATAAGATTGATTCAAGCGTCTATTACTAACGCGACTGTTTTGTGGAACATAGCGAACAAGAGTATCAAAAAATCGGGAATAAAAGAATTTGCTATGAACATAGCAAAAGCTTACATTGAGAAAACGCGGTTTTTGGGCGATCATGAACATGAGAGGAAAGAGAATCTACGATTTTGCTCATATCGAAATTGTAAAGTAAGGACAAGAAAATTTTGTAAAACCTGCCAATCATATTATTGTGATAAATGTTCTGAGAAATTTCACTTCCCAGCAAAGCTATAAAAAGTGACTTGAAACTTTTTACTTGAAGAAGGCTTCGACATTTTATTCTGATGTATTAGAATAAATAAAAAATGAAAAAAGTAAAAAAAATACAAAATACTATAAAAACAAAAAAAAATACAAAATATAGAAAATAACAAAAAAATACAAAATACTATAGAAAACAAAAAAATACAAAATACTATAAAAAACAAAAAAACAAATGATTCTCCATTATTGTCTACCTCCTCGTGATGAGAATTGGGAAACATCAAAAGGTCGATGGCAAAAGAATAATAAGAAAATATGAAAATAAAAACAAATCATTCGCCGAAAAATCGTTGACGAGTGTTTTCATATGGTAATCACAAAATTTCAATTCCATTGTCCGCTATCTTGGATCCGTCATCTTGAATTATGCGAAAATAATGTCAGATTCAAAATCAGCGACCTCGAAAACCCCCATAAGAGCATTTTTATGCTGATATCACGAAAATTTGATTTCGACGTCCGCNATCTTGGATTCGCCATTTTGTAATCTTTTATCCATTCATGATCAATTATCCATATAAAAGATAAAAATCTAATTTTATGATGATTCAAATACTATTTCATGTTTTCCAGCGAAGAAATTCCAAGATTTTGAAATTGTTATGATTTGAACNGCCATATTGGATCCGACATGTTGCAAAAAAATTTCCTAACCGTCCTATCTTATAGTTCAAGTTTCGAGTGCACGATCTTAATAACTTTTAACTGTATAAAAAAATGTTTAAGTACTGAAATTCAAGTTTTTTTGAAAAAAATGACGTCAAAAATCGTGCGTTTTTTGTTTAAANACGAAAATTTCACTGTTAAATGCAATTTCACGAGCTTCTAAGTGTCATATTCGGAAAGAGCAGACCCGAAAACCCCCTAGTAGGTACGTTTAGAATAATTTTAATTATTTTTATTCGAGTACTGTCAGATCAAAGTTGAAGTAAAATTTCAGTGCATTTGGGCGTTAATGGGTTAAACCCATTTTTTCTCGGGTTGTTTCGGAGATTGTTCGGAGATATTCTTTATACTGCATCGAGCGGCAAGACATCGCGGCACAAGAATACAGGAAATACATGTAACAGTTTCTTTAATAATAGTTTAATAAAATTAATGCTTGAGTGATTGATCCAGCGTTAAATAATTTGTGGCTCTGAAAAAAGCCGTTTTAATTAAGGGCTCTGAAAATAGTCGTTTATAATCAATCTAATACCCATTTCGTGCAATTTTATCGACATGGCTACTTTTACTTCATTCTATGACATAAAGAACAAATGAACATTAACATGACGAGAGTCGCCAAGATGTTCAATTGTTTTTTCTGTTTGTCTTCTCTCATTGCGTCGTCTTCTCTCATAGCGTGCAATTATGGCTAACAATCTTAGTGAAATTTCTCGCTCTCGCCGCATCATAAGTTTGTGGGAAGGTGGTTTTAGCAATCATGAAATTGCACGCCGCGTTAATTGTAACGAAAGGACAGTGCGGAAATGGATCAATCGATGGCAAGAGGACGGAGAAGACGGACTGAAAGACAGACGAAAGGACAATCACAGACCGCGACTGACAACTGCCGAGCAAAATGCAGCGTTAGTTGCACAGGTAGATGAAAATCCTTTTCTTCCGGTCTCGCACTCTGTAAATCTATTAGATTTACAGATATCTGAGAGTACAGCGCAAAGGATTTTACACAAAGCGAACGTGCATTGTCATCATCTTGCACGTAAGATTTCTTTAATGGATCGTCATCGCGATGATCGTGTCGCTTTTGCGTTGGAACAACTCAACACTGCGTCACCGGAAGATTGGGATCGAACTATCTGGACTGACGAAAAAGTGTTTTGCTCGGCAGATGATCGACATCATCACGTTTGGAGACCAGAAGGCCATCGACTTGAAATATGTGCTTCCTAGCGGGCAAAGTGGACGCATTACTTATGCTATGTGGAGGTGGATCAGTGCTCATTGTCCGGGAGAATTAGTAGAAGTGTCGTCGCATATGGACGCCTTCGAATATATAGATATTCTGGAGAACGTTTTGCTTCCCAACGTTCGCAGAATCTATAGCGAAGACGATATGCCGATATTTCGATTAGTGCAGGATAATAGTGCTGTTCATACTGCTCATGTAGTACAAGAATGGTTTGCTCAGTATCCAGAAATTGAAGTTCTTAATTGGCCAGCTAAGTCTCCGGATCTCAATTTAATAGAAAATGTTTGGGGAGCAATTGCGAATTCGTGGGATTCTGGTCATGAAAGAACCAAACAACGACTGGTTGCGTAGGCTAAAACCGTTTGGGAAAACCTCCGGCGAAAACCTGAGTTTTTCCACAACCTACGAGGGTCGGTCGAGAAAAGGTTGCAGCAAGTAATTGCACGAAATGGGTTTTGGACCGACTATTAAACAGCTCTTTTCAGAGCCTTTGATTAAAACGGCTCTTTTCAGAGCCACAAATTATTTAACGATGGATCAATCGCTCAGGTATTAATTTTATTAAACTATTATTCAAGAAATTTTTACATATATTTCCTGTATTCTTGTGCCGCGATGTCTTGCCGCATGATGCAGTATAGAGAATATCTCCGAACAATCTCCGAAACAACCCGAGAAAAAATGGGTTTAATATGATCAGATGTAAATATATATAATTAAATATGAAAAGATCTTATGTCATACATGATTGTATATAATAATATCCGAATTTTGGCGCGATATAATTTTATCTGATAATATATAATAATATATTAATATTTAGATAAAATCATATCGCGCCAAAATTCGGATATCATTATATCATGTATGACATAAGATCTTTTTATATCTAATTATACATATTTACATCTAATCATATTAAATCATTTTTTCTCAAGAATTTAATATTTCAACGTAAANTTTGAACTTTAGTGAATCGCGTGTGACTTATTCTCTATTTTACTCAGCGTACAATAGTACGTAATAACGGCGATCGATAACTAAATCGATAACTTAGTATCAACCGGCCGATGGCGCCATGAGTAGATTTCTCCGTTCCCCTTGCCCCGCGAGAGGGGCCACGGAACGAATTATTGACGGGCAGTGTACATGCAGCCTCAAACTTTATTGTTTCTATTCGAAATCGCGACTTGTGTAGAGCATGTATATTTCTCGCTATCTCAGAATGTGCAAGATGTTAGTGAAAAATATAAGCAATTTGTTAACACGATAAAACACAATTGCATTATCGATAAATGTGATGCAATTAAAGTCTTGCATAAAGTTTCCGATAAGAATTCACTCATGGATTGCGAATTATTAGCTTTTGCTATGGATAATATTTTATACGATGCGTTAACATAATTACGAAAATATATTTGTTTAAAAAAAATTTTTTTTTTAAACCCATATAGCGAATTATTAGCTTTTGCGATAGATAATATTTTATATGATGCGTTAACATAATATATCTATTTTTTATGGAAAAATATATTAATTTAAAAACATTTTTTATCTTTTTCTTTATATTCCTCTTCGAAGATACATAAAAATTAAGAACTAATTCTAATCGATAAATATCAACAAAATACATGAAAAGCGCTAGATTGCGGGATCATAAACGGATGGGCGAGAGCGCGAGCGAAGATGGAGACGCGTGGGGGCGACAGCGCGAGCGAAGATGGTGACGCGCGAGAGCGAGAGAGAACGCGAACGAACATGGTGATACGAGCGGGCGGTGGGAGAACGCGAGCGAAGATGGAGACGAGCGAGAAAGAAAAGTCCTCTCCCCGCGCCATAATACTCGCGCCATGATACAGATCCCCCCCCCCCTGTCATAGCGCGGATTCTCCTTGACCGTACATTGTTTTGCAAAGTTTGCATTTTTTGACACGTACTGTGCGCCGCGGCCCCCGTGACGTCATACCTCTCGCCCGCGGAGTAGTCCCCCGCCCCGCTCCCCCTCGAAGCTCCCGAGTTAGAACCCGCCTCTATTACCTACTGCTTTGTATAACGCTTTTTTTCTATGAACACCATTTTTGTGATGAATACGTGCCATAAATATAACATATATACATTTATACTGAAATTCTGTACTGATTTCCTTAAAAAAGATGAATTTCCAGATTGTGAATACTGGTAAGGTTTTTGGCAGTTTTCTTTATCCATGTAACAAATGTTTGTATTTTTTTATTTTTGCCTAATAACAAATTCTTAATCATAGAAGAAATTATATTTGTAATATTTATTAGTAGGTATAATAAGTATGTCTAGACCTCAAGATACGTTTGCGGGGGGTCGGGGGAAACATGGGGGGAATGCCGTAAGCGATGGGCGCGGGGGGTGTGTCCCCCCCCGAGGCGGCATTCCCTCCCCCTCCAACCGTAGGAGTGGGGGGACCTCCTGATTTCGAACACTCACAGGGACGGGCGTTGACTGAGTCTTATCGCATCGGCCTTATCGTTATCGACTGGGCGATTGCTCACGCCTTCGAGAGAAGGAACCCATGTTTTTTTTCCACCTTGTCTTACTAATGGCGAGTGAGGCGTGATCTGGAAACAACACAGACGTTTCCGAATGTTTTTTTTTTCAGCATGCATTTTTATCATTGCGTCATCTTCATGTTTCTTCTTTGTCGTACCAATGGCGGGTCACGCGTGATTTGGAAACGACATAGTCGTTTGTGCCCCCAGACGCGATATTTCCGTCCGCTGAAATTATCATCGTTCTTTTTACAAATCGCTATTTTTGCAGTGAGAAGTATCCTTTACGATTCATATATAAACGTTGTTAGAATCTCAGTTTTGAGAAAAGAAGTAGAGAGAGTTGTGCGTGTGTACGTAAAGATGTCATCTATCAATCGATTGGAAGAAGAGGCGGCGACATCCGAAACTCGATCCAGAGATCTGTTCAAGGACGAGCCGATTCCGAATGAGATTCTCGTGGAGCGTGAAATTTCCAGGATCGAGGCAATGGTATTTTTAACGTTGCACGATTTATTCCTCGATACGTGGAATCCACAGCACGCGCCAACGCGTCACATCAGACTATTGATCGCCACTATATCGAAGTACCTGTTCGATCATCGAAATACGGATACCAGCGTGCGCCGAGTGCGCGAGTGTAACGAGATGAAGGCTGCTCTGTTGGAGATTAATTCGTACTGGTTGAGCAATGGTCCGCTACAGTGTACCAGAAAGGAATCGTTATTGTTCCTTCGGCAGATCAAAGATATGTCGGTGTACTCGTTTTTCAAGAGACCTGTGATGACAATACGTTCGACGAGTGGGTAAAGGAGTATCGTTCGTACGTCGAGAGTCAATCGAGCCCGACGAATCGTCGATAATCGAGGAATCATCAGAGGAGGGGAGGCAGACGACCGGACTCGACGCTCTGTTCGATCGAGCGTTCGAGCGCGATGCGAATTATATCTCGCAGTTTATAACGAAGCAGGACGACGGACGATTGTTCACCGCGAGATCACCGGGCGAGGTCGGTTCTCAGATGGTTCGCGTGTACATTTACGACGTCAAGGATGTGGTCAAACGGGACGTACGCATCTGGTGGAAATATGCCAGGTTGCGCGCTCAATTCTTGTGCTCCTCCGCCCGCACGAATCGCAAGCGGCGATTATTGCGTCAGCTCATGGACGAGGCCGCGAACGATCTCAGAAAGTTCCGGGTGGTGAAAAACGATGGAGGTGAAAAACGTCGCGCACGAGGACGACGACAACGACGACGATCGGATGTACCGGGGCAAAAGAAAGGTATAAAGATAATTTTTAAAATAAAAAAGATACACATCGAACGATCGTGTTGAATATTCGTAAAATTTTTGTTTCAGGTCAATCGGAGCGAGGAGCACGGGACATCGCCGGATCTGAGGAAGAAATAAGAGTTCGGGACATCGTCGGATCTGACAAGAAAGACGTGTATTTTTTTCGAAATAAATGTAATAAAAGCTTTTTTTAACGAGAGAAGAGTTTTTATTTATTCACCCATGTCAGAGAGAGATTACATTTTAAATAACGACGATAAGAGATACATATAATTTAAAAATATATAAAGAGATACATATAGTTAAAAAAACAAAGATATATATNTTTAAAAATATATAGATATATAGTTTTTTAAAAAACATAGAGAAACATAGTTAAAAAAGCAAAAAAAGATAATACATGTTTAAAAGCATAACGAGGCTAGTTCGCAATCGATGATGTTGTCGCGATCGTAGAATTCGGCGTTCCATATCGCCTCAGAGGCGATCGTCGGCTTCTCGTCGATTGACGCGAAATCGGAGAAGCTTTGAACTTCTCGTCGACGTTCTTGATCACCGAGTTCAGTGAGGCGACGACACGATTCACACAGTCCTCGAGATCGTACATGACGAGCACGTGTTGAGACAGGAGCAGACGGAGCGCGCCCGTGCTCGTCTCGAGACGCAGGATCGGCAGATTGTTGATTCTTCCGAATCGTAGAATCAGGTCGCCGGCGTGTATCGGCGAGTTCGCTTCGTCGTTGCCGTTTCTCAGGTAGGACAGCACGGTCTGCTTCTGTTCGACGAGTTCTCTCCACGTTTCGGTCGAGAGCGGGATCTCCTTGCCGCGGCAATCTCCCACCGTGATCCTCACGCGCGAGCCGGACGGTTTGACGACCATGCAGACCTCGACGTATTTGTAGCTCGTTCTCGTCAACGGATATCTTCTCGTCAGGATGCTGATCGGTTTACGCGCGACCTCGCTGTTGTTTGGTCTGCGGAAAAAAAGTGTCGAATGTTGTTAGGTTTTTTTGAGTAAAAAGAGAGACAGACAGACGGAGGAAGAAATTATCCTACGCGTCGGTCGTCGATCGTCGATCCTCGTTCATCTTTCTCTTTCTCACTCCACCGTTCGTCCTCTCACCGAAGGGGGTCTGTCCAATGGAGAACATATCGTCCGGTATGCAGGTCACCCGTCGACGGACAGCGTCAAACTGACTCTCGAGAGTAGGATGTAGGTTAAAATGTTATTCTCTCTCTTCATGTTTTTTTTTTATCTCCTCCTCCTCTTGCCACGAGTACGCAAGAACCTCGTTGATTCGAACGAGACGATTCAGCAGAGCTCGTATCTGATCCAACAATCCGTCCTTCAGACAAACGACGCCCACGATCTGCAGATCCATCTTACCCGCCGCTGTCACGCTCCGCGTGAATTCGTTGAACTTGTAGTACTGATGTCTATTGAAGAAATACAGACTACCGTCGATGTATCGAAAGGCTGACGTAATACCCTGCGGAATTCCCGGAAATATCGCTTGGATCGTGTTGTGTCTGATGACTCTCATTTGACAGTTGTCTATTTCCCCCGCGAAGCCGTTGTTGTACAGTACGAATGATCGTTCTCTGTTGGTGTTCACCATGTCGACCTTGGCGCCAGGGGGAAGTCCGAAATCGACGAGAGATTTTGGCCAGTTCGGTATCAATTTGTAGCTCGGATACTTGACCCTGTAGACCATCCTGTTCGCGAACAGCACGAAATCGCCCGAGGGAGTCTGGTACGCGCCCGAGACGCGCGTGAAATTCCTCGGAAGAAACCTCATGTAATCGTTCAGCGACAGCGGTTTGTCGTAGGTCTTTCCCTCGATGTCGATCGGCCAAACGTGACGTCCGTGCGCGACGAATATCTTCTCGTCTAGAACCAACACGGAATCGACGCACCGCAGAGCGCACAGATCCGTCTCGACGCCGCTCCTCGGCGTTGTCGCAGTCGGCGTCGTCGCGGTCGGCGGTACCGTCGTACTCGCCGCTCTCGCCGTACAACTGTCGAATCTTGAAAACGTCTTCCTCGCTCAGTTCCACGGGATATGACTTGTCGAGCGCGAATGCGTACATTACCGACTCCCTGTTCTCGCTGTGAGGCAGTCCCAGAGCGTGACCGATTTCATGCACTAATGTTTGGAGCAGATTAAACGTGCCCGGAGGATTCTCGTCCAGAAGTATGTACCACGGTTCCGCGTTGTCCACGTGTATCTCCGCGGTGAAGTCGGGTTCTCCGTTCGGATAGTACGCGTGTGCGAGTACTTTATCCTTTCCGTCTAATCGCGAGGCGCACAAGTCACCGTTCTTCCTCCTGTTGACGTTGAAATGAACACCCTCGCGAAACGCCAACAGTATGTCGGGATCGTTCGATTCGCGTTCGAACGTCAGGGCTGATTTCGCGGCCCANCTTTCGAACGCCTCCTGAGTTGTCCGTAGAACATTCGGTTCGGCTAGATAAAAGTTCCACGTGAGACGCTTCTTCGGCCATACTCTCCTGAGTTGCCCCGTCGCGCGATCCGAGATATCGGGGAGACCGCAGCGCGGTTTTCGCATCAGCTTCAACGTGGCGTTGTTGGCAACCGTCCTTTACCGGGTAATCCGTAAAATTCTTGAAACAGCCCGATAGCGTGATGCAGATCCCTCGAAGCCTCGACGGTAGCGAACGATGTCATGGTGTCGTTCAGGTAGCCTGTGCAGGAAACTCACCGCCGTATCGGTATCGTCGCCGGAAAACTCAGCGACGACACCGATCGCGCACAGCGCGAGAGGAAGAAGGAGACGCGACATCGCGGGTCGAGATTCGAATGAGGATTCTCTCGATCGATCACCCGATTATAATCGTAAAAAAATTTACGTACTTATCGCGCCTTATCTGACCGCAGAGACGCGAGTTCGCGCGACTCACCGGAAACGCGCCGCGCGTCGTCGGAAACGCATCGCGCGAGCCTGTCAGTAGTGTTAATCCACTTGTTGGTATAAATCCACTTGTCAGTGTTTTAATTCTTAAAAAAAGTTTTAAGAATTGGTGAAAATGGTTGGGAAAAAATATTCGATGAGGATCGTCTTTCCCTCAGCAGGGGTAAGTGAGGAAAGAGCGTTGTTTATATTTTCCTTTTTTAAAAAATATGTATCATAATATATGTCATAAAATTGTTTCTTACAGATAGTGTTGGTTAATGGGGTACAAGTCGGATCGGTGCCGTTGAAAAATAAAGTCATACTGAAGTATGCTGGATTGGATGTATGTATTTTTATTATTAATTTTTTCAATATTAATTTTTATTAATAAAAATTTCCTTTTCAGGAGGTCGAAATGAAGTTGATCACGATCGACGGATTTTTCAACATCGAACGAAGCAAAGAAAGAAGAATGAAAAGACAAAAGATTCGCAGAGAGAACAACGAGATACAGAAAGATTGGGAGGACAACTGGGGGGAGGATATATTTCATCTGCGGAGATTGTTCGAGTGCGAGGACGAGTTCGCGTACGAATTGGAGGAGGAGAGGGAGTGGCGCGTGCGAGAGGAGAAGAAGCGAGCGGCCGAGAAGCGGTGGACGAGACGACGATAGAGACAAGAGGCTGAGTGGCGACGTCGAGCGTTGAAGCGAGGTCCGCAGGAGGTGGACGAAAAAGTCTATAAAGAATGGCGGGAGCAGGAGGCTGAGTGGCAGCGAG
>JAJVSH010000036.1:1515229-1572231 GCA_021460005.1 Tetramorium alpestre | reverse complement strand
CCTCGGATTATCTTACGTCTTATGTATTGTCTTAGGCTTGGGAGTATATTTCTTGTACGGAATGTGGCATAGTAATATCCGACAAAAGAAGCCGCAGTCGAAATCAACTGACAATGATGAAGACAAGGACAATGTCTTTCCCAGTATTACATAATAAATAAATTATGACTATTATAATATCTTGGAATATATTTATTAACTTGATTTCTCTCTGTCTCTCTGTTATTAGTTAGATACAATTTTAAAATAATTTTAGGTGGCTAAAATTTAGTTAGATAAAAAATTTTAAAGTTATGTAGTTAAACATTAATAATGTCTGGAAAATATGCATTATAATCCAATAAAAAGAAAAAATATACAATAAAAAAAATATATATTAATTGTTTTTTTACATTAGTTGTAGGACCATAGTTTAAAGATATTTGATGAACATTTCGGTTAATTAAATTATTATTATTATACTTGTTACGTTTTAAAGTTTTATCTCCAAACAAAGTTTTATCTCCATTAATATTAATATAATATATTCTTAGATTTAATGCAAAAAATATACATTTTTCCTTCGAGACTTTCCTTCAATGTATAATTAACAATATGGTATAATTATATCAAGCCGAAAGACGATCATGGATAATTTACATAATATATAATTATTAAATTAATAAACTAAAAACAAAATAAGACCGCATCTTTTTAATAGACATGTTTATATTCAATAATAATATGTACTAAAACAATATGTTACATAATTTTTATTATTTTCATTACTTTATTATATAATATTATATAAAATTATTAAATTTTGAAAACGATTTACAAAATAATGAAAATATTAAAATCGAACATTTTAATATCGAATGCACGATTATTAGTTTTCTTATGGCGAATTACAGAGTGAGATTCTGCAAACTTGATTAAAAGACTGTCCGATTTTCTAAATTGCACGGAGTAAATCATTATTGCTCAGTGAGATAAAAAGTGTATGAGAGAATAATTTTTCTCCTTTAAAATGGGCCCACGTGGAATTGGATACGATAATTTTTCATTCTTGGGAAAGTCACATTCATTATTAACTACACATGCACATAGTTATTATTACATGCACTTAGTTATCGCACATATACGCATTATTGACACACATACACACACTATGCAAAATCTAACCGACAATGTCCACGTGATGCACATTAGATAACGCTAATGTCCATGGTAAACGTCGTAATTTTTTAAAAGAAAACCTAACTTGTTATATGCACACACATACACATCAATGTGATTTTAAGCAATCAACGCGATACACCTTAAATAAAAAAGTGATTCGAATTGATAACGGCAATAATTTAAATCCTATTTTATCGTCATTTGGTATAAAATCTACATTTCTTGCAGAGTAACATAACTTACTGAAAAATTACTGCATCGGGTTCTGCAATGGTGCATTTTAAAGGTAAAAACTTATTTTTTTTATACACTTTTTATTCCATTAAGCAATAATCAAAATCCTATACATATAATAAGAGAAGCGAACAGGTATAACGACTGCTGATTGGCTTCGCCATTTTTTTATATACACAGTCGGTTCAATAAGTTCCGGGACTGAATACGAAGCAAAAGTGATGCCATTGCTCTGAGAAACATTGTATTACGTAGACTAAAACTTTCTGTATTACCTGTATTTTTTTGTAGCGCTACGTAACATACTGCCTCGTATAAATGAAATCTGCGTCAGTGTATTTATATGCGTTGTCACAGTTTAAACAATGGAGCAACATGCCGCGATCAAGATTTGTGGTAAAACCGCAACGAAGACCAAATGCAAAAGCATATATGCTTCAATAATTGTATGAGTTGCAGTAAGGTGTTCGAAAGTTTTCACGGTTTAAAAATGGACGTAAGCCTTTAGAAGATGATTCTCGAGCCGGTAGACCTATGCTAATCACTTTTTTCGATTCTCGTGGAATTGTTCATCAGGAATTTGTCTCTCCGGGCCGGACGCTGACCGTGGCATTCTTCGTGGACGTGTTAAAACGCCTTCTGGCAAGAATTTGTCATGTCCGGCCTGAAATCTATGAATCTGGTGAACGGTCTTGTTGTCTTTTGCACGACAATGCGTCCGCCCACTTCTTCTTGTGCGTCAGTTTTTAGCCAAAAAAAGTGTTACAGTCACCGAACACCCCCCATATTCACCTGATTTGGCTCCAGCAGACTTCTGGCTATTTCCTAAACTGAAATCTACTCTCAAGGGGCAGCTTTTCGAGGATATAGAAACAATTCAAGCGAATGTGACGGCGAGTCTCAACAGCATTCCAGTCAATCGCCAAATTTTCGAAGGCGTTCCAGAGCCTCTACGACCGATTTATCGAGTGTGACAAGGGGATGTATGTGGAGAATTAAAACGTTAATAAATTTTTCTAGCACCGTTAGATATTTTATTTCGAGGTAGTCCCGAAACTTATTGAACCGACTGTGTATATGGCAGAGTAGATAATAAAGAAAAAAAAGAAGATTATTAGGCAGCCATTTTCTCTACAAATATAGTTTATATAGGTATATAGTTAATTGCGCTTATCTTATTATATACGACTCTAATGACAATTGGTTCACTCCGTAGAATTCGCGAAATCGGATTCTCTGTTAATCAATTTTACAGGATCTTATTCTGTCAGAAAGAAAACTAATCAATTTATGCAACAGATATTAAAAATTTCTCAAAATACAAACTTGAAGCTTTATTTTCGTTTTTGAAACATCTCAATATTATAATTATTAGCTTTGTTAGTTAAAGTTTTTATAATTTTAGTTAAAGTTTTTATAAGTTTTATAATTTTTTCCTATTTCTCGACTATACCGCTTTTTTTTAAGTACTTAGCGGATATGATGTAAGATAACAAATGTTCTCGAATGACCGCAAACTATTAAAAAAAATTTTTTGCAAAAATCAGATATACGTAATCTAATGTGCATAGTCTATCAAGCAAATTAATCTAATTTCTAATTCTAGTTTGTTAATTACACGCACGTACGCACTCACATATGCATGCACGTACACACCAACACAGAAATATATATATATATATATATATATATATATATATATATATATATATATATATATATATATATATATATGTGTGTGTGTGTGTATATGTATACAATATTATGATATGTATAAAATAATATATTTAATTTACTGAATCATATAAGTTTATATATAGAATTAAGATTATGATTACATTACCAACAAAATAGTATTGATGATATATGTATATTCTTGTTACAGGCATAAGCAAAGAAAAAATTCCCAAAATTGATGATCTGAATATGTGGCCAGCATTACTATCAGACAAGCTCAATCTTAGACAAGAGGTCTTAATAAACATTGATAAATATTCAGCTATTCGTCGTGGTAATTTCAAATATGTGAGAGGTGAGATGAAGCATTTGACCTGGGTAGGAGATTCCGGAAGATCATCTAACGAAAATCGACCGCCATCCTGAAAAAGTGCTACATAGCAAAGGAATTGCCATCGCTCAAACAATTAAACAAATATCAGAGCGAAAAAGAAGTAATGTTGTAGAAGAGAATATACTAACGTCTCACAAGATTCTACAGTTAAGAGATCAAGCTGAAATCCATTGCAATGTGACAGAAGAGGAAAAGGGAAGTATAAAAATAAATACAAGTATTTATGGAAAAGCATTAAAACTTAATAAAGTAAACATTATTATCTAAATATCTGAATGTTTCACTTGTTAAGTTTCTTTAAGAAGTTTCTTAAGTTACCCTAAAAAAATTTTTAATGCTTTTTTAAATCTTTAAATTGAATAAATTATAAATAACAGAGAATGTTGTACATTAAATATATATATTCACATATGCAAGACATACAAAGAAAATATGTTTCTTATGATTTATCAGCAACAATAAAATATATTTTTTTACACATTTAAATTTACGCAAGTTTAAAAGAACAAAATGCTTTCAAAACAAGAGATTAATTTTCTTGAATCTCTATCGAATAATGATTTCCAATATCTCCAATATTTCTCTAATATTTCATTTTTATAATTTTTTGTTAGTTTTAAAAATATCATAATTAAAAAAATATATTACAAAGTATTATTATAAATTAAAAATATTATTTATTTCTTACAGATTTCTTGCGATCCATCGATATCTCCATGTCTCTTCAACATTGAAAATGATCCTTGCGAAAAGATCAACATTATCGAACAGAAACCCTCCATTGCAATAAGTTTAGAGGAAGCTCTATCAAAGTAT
This sequence comes from Tetramorium alpestre, assembly GCA_021460005.1. Lineage (NCBI taxonomy): Eukaryota > Metazoa > Arthropoda > Insecta > Hymenoptera > Formicidae > Tetramorium > Tetramorium alpestre. The sequence goes on along the minus strand of JAJVSH010000036.1, from coordinate 1,567,949 downwards.
AGATTAACTGTGGCCACCAAACAATAAAATACCAGATCCGTTAGCAAATCCAATATATTGGAATAACACTTGGGCCTTTTGGCAAGATCCTGTATATTTGAATGAAATCCTGTATATTTGAATGAAATTATCACTATATCTTTGCACGTATTCATTGCAATTGCTTCTATCATTTTCTCTTTACTCTTAATCATTGCAGATATTTGTGGGAGATACAAATTACAAATTATATCGCGCGCGCGTTCTAAAAATTATATAATTTTCAACGTTTACGTAATTTCTCAAATGTATAGTACAAGTATAAATCCTTTAATATTATTATTACTCGCATGAATTCTTTTAACATAAATACTCGTGTGATGTGTACGTTATATTCTAAATTACATTACAATTCTTATTGTTCTTTTTGATTTAAAATTCAGTAAAGATGAAAATAAATATTCTATAGATATTTTGGAAAAGGCTAAATATATACAAAAATCCATATATATACTTGTAAAATAATTCATGCAACATGTATTCAATGAAAAATTGTTACTATGTGAATATAACAGATTTCTGAGATATATTTGGGTGTATTTTATACAATCCTATACTCTAGTGATATAGAATCTATGATTAAAAAACATGTGTGGTACATACATAGTATTTTACATTTGTTTTGTATTACAATTCATAATCAATTATTTGTCAATTTTATTTATTTACTGAAGCTTCTCTTCTTTTGTACAAAATTTTAGAGAAAATAGAACAATTGAACAATTTACAATTATCACGAATTATTCTTGCATTATCTGTAATTTATCTTGCACGGCTTTCCTTCGATGTATAATTAACAATATGGTATAATTATATCAAGCCGAAAGACGATCATGGATAATTTACATAATATATAATTATTAAATTAATAAACTAAAAACAAAGTAAGACCGCATCTTTTTAATAGACATGTTTATATTCAATAACATAATAATCGCACTCCAACATCCTGTGATATATATTTGCATATGCTTTATTTATAAATAATTTAGTCACCAAATAAAAAATCAAAATATTTTATCTATTATTTTAGGTTCTTATATTTCATGCATATTTGCTGTACAACGTTATAATACATATAAGTCTGCTCTTCATGTTTTCTTTTTTTTTCGAGAAGAGAGAGCGACTTTTGCGAAAAAATACGCTAATTTTTTATATTCTGTACATGTGTATGTGTTATTTCAAAAATATTTTTTTGACGTTCTTCCATCACCCACAATACTCTCGCAAAACTATTCTTTATAATTGTGTCAGCACATGATTTATGTCTGAAAAATACAGGCTGCTTCAACATCAGTTAACTGCAGAAATAAGTCTTGGCAGTTGGCACTTGGCAGGAATGTGTCCAAAAGCGATAGCCGTTTTATTCCCGCTATTCGTTCATCACATGTGCACCACCTTCGGTGTACTAAAACAATATATCACTTTTATTATTTTCAACTTTTATTATTTTCATTACTTTATTATATAAGATTATGTAAGATTATTAAATTTGGAAAACAATTTACAAAATAATGAATATATTATAATCAATGAAATTTTAAAAAAGACCAATAATCTGCAAAAATAAATATCTAGACAATCAATGATTTACAATTATAAAATAAAGAACCTATCAATATGAAATTCTATAAAGTGAAAAAACATAACAAATCTATGAAATTAGGGAACAATCATGGTTAAAATTCTATAAAATTAATGAGCTATTGAATTGTAGAACAAAAAACATTTTTCATTTTCTTACCTCTTGCCCCACAACCAATTCAAGAGAACGCTTGATTGGCTCTGAACGTCTCGAGCTACGAACATCAATTCATATCGTCAGTATACAATTTTGATTGTTTAATTATGATTGTTTACTGATATACTGCTTATTCTACTACTAATCAAATGATACCTACAGAGTGTATAATTAGCGTTGACGAGTCTTGCGGCTGCTTCGGGCGGCAATGTGTTTAAAACGTCTCTGTGCGTTAATAAGGACATTTGTTGTGTATGCCTTAATTCTCGTTCATCCTTCAATCGTACATCCTTTGTATGGCTGACTGAATGTAACTGCGACAATCTAAAGGGAGAACTAGCTTATATCAAGCTGCAAGCGATTTACAATATGCAAAGAGCGAAGTATTTATGAAAAGACAAAAGTACTTTTTGTTCTTCAACATTTGAGCTTTACAGGATATTTAAATAGACAATCTATGAGGAAGCACTTTGATTTTTATTGACCAACGAAATAATAAAACTTCCAATTAGACTACGAGAGCGCAATGATCTTAATTAGACCTCCATCGTCATTTAATGAATGAGATACATATCAGCGACTAGGACGAAGAAAAAGTTGATTAGTTTGAATATAGATTTAGATTTTTAATGATAAAAAAGGCTACCTACTTTTCGCAAGCTTTGTTAAATTTTTTCTTCTAATATATCGCATATTAAAAATACTCATATCGCACATTTAACATTTATAAGTGTGACCACGGAAGTCTGTCAATCTACGACAGCGTTAAATATATTTTTTTTTATATTGCTCAAAACCATTGGACAAATTCGGGGATTATGTTTAGCGCTAAATATAAAACAAAAACATCCAAATTTCGTAATTTAACTATATAGAACTACGTCAATTTGAAAGTAGTAAATCTACAGTTTTTAACTATTATAAAAACAAATTTCACTTACTTCAAAGCAAGAGCTTCCTTGTTCTCGATCGGAGTATCGATAGCTTCTTTTGCGATCTCGACTGGTCCCTCAGATCTTGAAGGCGAAGGTTGCTCCACGACAGGTTCTATTATCGCATGAGAAGCCGATGACGAGTCTTTTATTGGGCTTACTTCGGTGCTACCCACTTTCCTGAGTTCTTCATTCACCCGGATCGCGTTGGATAATCGCAATTGTAATGTATCGCGCTCCTCAAGCAGCTGCATTAGTTCGTGGGTCAACTCCTCGCATCGGACATCTCTTTGATGAAGCATGTACAGTGCGAGATCCAACTCACTGGAAACAGTCTCCTTCTTATCGACCGTTTGAACGGTTTCCGGAACGCTCTTCGACGATGCAGCTTCAACGATAGGTACGTCTTTTTTCAAAGCGTGCTGTATCAAATCGTGTTCCGAAATCTTTTGCGCCAGCAATTCCTTCAGCCTGTCCACTTCTATCTCGCTGATTGCCAATGTCTGTTTTAATTCATCCAACTGTTTTTCTTCTTCCGCGGATAATGCCAGGAGTTCATCTATACGTGCCTCTTTCTCATGGATCTGCACCTTCAAGTTATGAAGTTCGGCGTCTTTGGTGATGCTCAGCTCGGCCAGTCTTCTCTCCTTATCCGCCAGATCGTCAATTGTATGCATCAATTCCTTTTCCTTTTGTTGCAACTTACTGCCCCGGTCATTCGCAGTCGTCCGTAATTGTTCAAACTGCGCTTTCAGATTCTCGATGTCACTGTCCTTCAATCGAAGCTCTGCCAGTAATTTCTGATTCTCCTCGGACAATTTTTGCTTTATTTCATCGATCTCCAATTCTCTCTTTTGCAATTCCTTATTGAGAAACTCTTCAGCCTCAATACGGATTTGCTCTTTCTCCGACGTTAGCCTTTCGATCGCGTCTCTACTCTCCTCCGAAGAAAGCCTCTCGTAATTTTTAAGAACCATAATCTGCTCTTGTAATTCAATGATAGTCGATTTTAACGTTTGTATTTCCTGCTCCTTGCCATACAATTCTCCCATCAATCTCTGTACGGTCTCACGCAGTTCGAAGTCATCCGATTGCGGTTCCATACTGGCCTGGAGAGATAGTTGCGAGTCTTTCTCGGCTATAACGTATCTCAATTCGTTAATCTCTTGCTGTTTCGCGTGCAATTCATTCTGCAACCTAACGATTTCCTCCTGTTCGTGCAGAGATCTTCGGTCTCTCGTGAGCAAACTAACTTCTTCCCTAGAAATGTGCTCCTGATGTAGCTCGTGGACTTGTTGCGTCAAAAGATTTATTTGCTGCTGTTTCTCCGTCAAGTTCTCCGTAGTTGCTCGCAAGGAAGTCTCTAGCGTAGCCTTCTCATTGTACAGACAATTGATTCTGTCTTGCATCTGCTGGATGACTGTGGGATATGTATTCTCACTCAAAACGTATTTCAAGTGCTCCAGTTCTTGCTGCTTAACTTCCATCTGTGCCTTTAGTTCGTTTATAGTACTTTGCAGCTCNGCGTCGTCGTCGTGACCCATTCTAAAGCTCGGAAGATTGTCGATCATTTGGGAATTCTGCTCATTGCGCAATCTCTCCAATTCGGCTCGTTTGTCATTCAATTCCTGACTCGTAATCTCCAATAAAGAATCCTTGTCACTCATCGCAGTTCTGATTCCCTCCAGATCGTTCTCCTTCGCGCACAACTGCGTGCTCATGTAATGCAACTGCTCCGTTTTCTCTCGCAAATCCTGTTTCAAAGCACCAATTTGCTCTTTGTTACTTTCTAATTGAGTCTGATATATTCCCGTCTCCTGATCGTATTGCAAAAGGATTGATTCCTTCTCTGATTTTAACACTTGAACTTCTTGCTCCAAATTGTGAATACGTAAGCCGCACTCTTGCAGATCAACTGTAACTGCTTCCGTAACATTCACTCGATTCTGTAAACGTTGGATATCTGCTAAGCATCTTTCCACTTCTGCGGCGAGTTTTGTCTTCTCTTCCTCATATTGTATCAATTCCTGTTGTTTCTCTCGCAATTTTTCATTCATTAAATTCATATCAGTTTGAGTAGTTCCTATTATTGAATTTCTCTCTGTTAAATCTTCCTTCAGGTATTCAATTTGTTGCTGTTGCGTCTCCAATTTAGTCGCGCAATCTCGCAGCTTCAAGGTGTATTCGTCGACTGTCGATTGCAACGCAGTCAGTTTTTCTGTTAAATCACGTAATTCTTTATCCTTTCCTTCGATCTCAATCGCATGCTTCTGGACTAATTCTTGAGTAGCTTCACTAACGACAATATTTACTGTCTCCACACTCTGCTGTATCATCTCATGCTCCTTATTAGTGAACGCTTGCTCCAAAGTTCCTAAATTTTGTTTCCTCTCGTCTAGCTCCTTAGTCAAGTTTTGTATTTCCAATTGTAGCGTCGCCACAACTTGTTGTTTTTCCATGTATTGAACTTGAAGCTCTTGCTTCAAATCAGCGACTTCTTGGACTCTGAGATTCAATAGTTCCGTGACTACCGTTAAAGATGAATTGGCTGCCGAAATACTTTCTTCCGAGCTTATTAAAGTGTTATTTTCCAAAATTTCTTTCTCTTTCAAAGATCTCTGTAAATGGTCTATCTCCGTTTCTAATTTTTCTACCTTCTCTGAAAATTCTATCTTGAGAAGTTCGCTATTTTGCCGCATTACTGTCACTTGATCATTCGCATCAATTAAACTTTGCTCATACTGTTTTCTGAGAACATCATATTCTTCCTTGCTTTTATTTAAAGAGCTTTGAAGCTGCGCATTTTGGTTGTTCAAAGCGTCTAATTTTTTCATAAGCTCTTCAGAATTACTGTCTTTTGATTCCAAATTCGTCATTGCTGCCTTTTGCTCTTCTAAAAAGTGCTGCAATTGCTCGTTTTCAGCTGCGAGTGCTTCTAATTCATCCTTCAAATCGTCTATTTCCTCCTTATATTTCTTCGATATCATTTCGAAGTCACTAGGTTCCACTGATCTTTTCTGGGGCTCATTATGCACGATAGATTTATCGACTTTATAAGATGACGGATCACTTTGATCTTCATGTTGCGAAGGAATATCTTCTACACCAGTCACATTTTCTTGTAATCGCCATTCTAAAGATTGTACCTTATTACCTAATTCCTTATTCTGAATACGCAATACTTCAACTTCCATGTCCTGTCTCTCTTTCATTTCCATATATCTCTCGTTAGCCGATACTATTACATCAAACCGTTTCAGTAAAGCCTCCTTCTCGGCAATAATATTTTTCTTTTCCTCCTTAATTTCATTAAGAGCTTTTTCCAGATTGGTAATTTGCGCCTTCAGCTCCTCCTCGATTGCCGTATCCAGATCAAAAAAGCTGTCAGCTTGCTTCTGCGTCTTTAATTGTTGCTGCAAGCCCTCTATTTGCACTTTATATTCTTTTAATTTTTTTATCAATTTACCGCTCTTCACTTGCGCCGCTTTGTTCTCTTCAACGATCTTAGCGTTCTGCGCTTCTAATTCTTTGATTCTATTTTCCAAATCTTCCACTTTCGCACGTAATTGCATTTCAGCACTTAACGTCATCGTACTGAGATGTTGGCTGCTAACAGCCAACTGGACATTCTCTGCATTCCAACCCCAAGATTCTTCATCGATATTGAGGTTCTCAGAACTATTGTCCCAACCCGAACCAATATCTAACTGAATTTCTTGCTGTATTTCTTTTTCGACAGGAGCTTGTGCAGATTGTACATATTCATGTTGACTAATTGATTCTTTGACAGCCGTAGAAACTTGTTCTATTTCTTGTTTAACGATTGATTTTTCCGTGGAAGTAAACTCCTTCAAGCTGTCTCCGTGCGTCTTTGATTCTTGGATATTCTGTTTCGAATCGTTCAAAGCTTGCGTAAGATTTGCGATAAGTATTTGGGCCTGATCCCTTTCTCGCAAAACATTCTCTAACTCAATCTGCAAATTACGCTGACTCGCAAGCGATTCCTTCAGTTCGTCCAAGGATCGTGTCAAGTCATTCACTTGTAATTGTAACAAATCTCTTTCTGCAGTAGTTGCAGAGATACGTTGTTCCCACTCTTGTATTAAATCATTGTCACTAGCATTCCTTGCCTCTGTTTCTAGATTATTAATCCGAAGTTTGTACGATTCGATCTGCTGATCTCGTTCCGTTGTTAATGCTTCTATAGTCCCTTTCATAGAAGTCAGTTCTGCTCGTACTGCAGCAATTTCTGTGTCCTTAAGTGAGATTTCTGTTCGCAGACCAGCTTCTACATCCACATGTTGCTGCAATTGCGAACTCATTTGCTGATTCACGGTATTCAATTCGGTAATCAATAAATCTATCTGCGTGCTTTTGTCGATCACAAGTTGTTCTAATTTCTGTGATTCGACATCAGTTGTAAGATACTGCTCCTGTAACATTTTAAAATTATTCATCTGACGAATTACATTATCCATTTCCGCATTCAATGAATCCACCTGCGCGTTCTTTTCAGAAAGAAGATTCTCTGTTTCTTTCAATTTGTTCTGCGAATCTTCAAACTGATCCTGCAATTCTTGGATACGCAATTTCTCTTCTTCTATATTATTAAGTAAGAGATCCACTTTTTTCATATGTTCAGAACACTGATTCTGTTTTTCGTGTAATAAACTCTGCAGTTGTTCTATTTTCATTTTATCCGAAGTGTCCGTATCCAAAGCGACGGCTGTATCAAAGTTTTTCGCAGACTCGGATAATTGTAAAGCATCATCCTGCTTTTGCTGATCTTCGGTAACAGGAGTTTCGACTTCTTCAGGAATCTCAACTTTGCATTCCGCGTTCTTGTGTTTGTACTTTTCCAACTCAGCCTCTAATTCCGACACTCTCTGATCACTCACAGCTCTCTCCGTCTTCAAGGACTCAATCTCCTGTTGCAGCGTATTCGTTTGATCCATAAGTGACTGATTAAAGCGCTCCTGAGCAGTTTGCATCATCATATCGTTGTACCTCTGAGACTCGTCATGAAGTAACACAATATTGCCATACGAATTGGCCAATTCATTATTTAGATTTTCAATTTCCGCTTGGCGCTCTTGCAAACGCGCTTCTAACGCCTGCACCAAATTCTGACATTGCTCGGAATGGTCACAATGCTGCGTGATCCGTGTGTCATCTTCTCTCGGATCACTCTGTTCCGAAACTTGTGTAGTTACCGCCATAGACGCCATAGTTGCAATCTCCTTTTGTAACTGTTCGATTTGCACACGACGTTCCTCCGATTTCTTCTCAGCGTTTTCCAGTTTCTCGTTAATCTGCGTTTGTTTGGACGACAATAGACCATTCTCTGTCTTCAGGTTTTTTATTTTAGCGAGCTGTTCCAAATATTCAGTTTCCATTACTTGCATGCGCACACTCAATTCTCGCGCCTGCTCCTTTACTTCATCTAGAACTGCCTGTTTCTGCTCGTTCTCTTCGCTCACAGTTTGTTTGTAGACTTCGTATTCTTTGGCAATATTCTCTTTCGCCGTTTTCTCCGCCATCATTTCGAGAGAAATGCGTTCTATCTCTGCACGCTGCTTCTCAATTTCCTCGTCCATCTCCGCAACGTGCTCCATTAACATTGTAAGCTTTTCTTTCATACTGATCGATTGCTTTTCAAATTTCTCTGAATTTGCAAGAATCTCGGCAGTGTTATTCTTTGCCTGCAGCAACTTCTCCTCTAAATCGTGGATCTTATTGTCCTTCTCCCGCATGGAAATCTCTACTTCTTGTATCTGCTTGTTTTTAACTTCCTTCTCATCTTTCTCTGTTGTCCATTTCTCCTCCAGTTCAGCGACACGCGCTTCAAGCTCTTGGCACGCTACCTTCTTTTTATTAAACGTCGCCACAATCTTCTTCATTTTCTCGGATTGTGCTTGTAGCTTATTCTCTGATTCTGACAATTTCTGTTCTAAGTCTGCGACTTTGGTCTCCAAGACGGTTTTTTCTGTAACATTTTCAGCGAGTGACTCTTTCTGTTCTAATTCAGCTTTCATAGCTTCGTTTTCCTGTGTCTTCTCCATCAATTCCTCAATAGCGTCTTCGAATCTTCGATTTAGCATCGCTATATCTTCCATATGTTTAGCTTTAAGCTGTTCCATTTGCTTATATTCGTTTGTCAACTCCGATTGCACTTTCTCAGCATATGTAGTTTGATTGTCCAAAATCGTTTGCAGTTCCCACATTTGATTTTCAGTTTTAACCTTATCGTTTTTGACTTCCTCAAATTGTGCGTCCAAATCCTTCTTAGCTGCAAGTAAATTATCGATCTCCTCTTCTTTCTTAACTAATTCATTTTTAATATCCTCGTACTTTGACACAACTTCAATTTTTTGTAATAACTCATTGTTTTCCCTTAAGGCTTCTTCATATTTATTCTGTAATTCAATATAACTTGTTTCTTTATTTTGTAAACTCTCCAAAATTTCTTTAAATTCTGCTACAGGCTTAGACTGCTCTAACGCTTCAGTAATTCTGATAATATTATCTTGCAGAATATAAACTTCCTCTTCCTTCTTCTTTATTGTATCATTAAGTCTCGCAATCTCTCCTAATGATGACGATAAGGCAACCTCGTTTTCTTTAAGCTTGATCGAATAATTATTCAATTCATCCTGTAAATTGTCTATAGTAATCATTCCATTTTGCAATTGCGCATATTTGGTATGCAATTCTTGATCTTTCTTTTCAAGCTCGGCTTTTAAATCCGCAATTTCTTGTTCTTTCGCAGTTACATTCGCCATTTCATCTTGTAATCTCGTTTCAAGCGAGCCTATAGCACCTTGAAGATGTTCTTGTAGAGTACCAGTCGCCGCATCTTTCTCCTTTATCACTTCTAGCAATTCTTTGTTATCATTTTCCAGTGTCTTGAAAGCTTTTTCTATCGATGCTTTCGCTTGCTCTAGCGCTTGCATCTTCTCTTGCATGTCATCATATTTAAATTTCCATTCTTCTGCGGTAACAAACATATCTTTCAATTCATGTTCCAGACTCTCCAGTTTTATCCCCGATGCTTCATACTCCTGTAACTGTTTAGTTTTTCTCTGCAATTCTATCTCCATGCTCTCCAGTTTCATATTCATTTCCCCTATCTGATTTTTGTACTCCGTAATTAATACCTTACTATTTTCCAATTCCTTTTCGAGGGATGCTACAATTACAGTTTGCGATTCCTGGCAAGCCTCTTCCGCCTTTCGCATCTCTGACATTTCGTCGGACGATTTCTGTAAGAGACTGCTAATTTGTTCCTGCAATTCCTGCCTCTCATAGGCGACATTCTCCTTCTCCCGATTCAGTTTCTCCAATTTATCAATGAGCTCCAATCTTTCTTTGGAGAAATCATCGCAGGTCATTTGTTCCAGCTTTAAAACTAATTCTTCTTTTTCTCTAGTAATTTGAATTAGATCTTCTGTTTGACTGTTGATACGCTCTTCGAGCTGTACGATTGTCATTGTCATTTGCGTATTTTCTTTCTCCAATGTCGCGAGTTTAGATTTTGCATCATCAGTTTCGCACGATGTTACATTAACCGAATGTTCAATCGAAGTTTTTCGCAATTGTGCTAATTCTTTTTCAAGAACCTGTTGCCTCTCTAGTAAGGCATTAATTTGATCAGCCGAATCTATCATTTGGATTGACATTTGAGAAGTATGAGACGACTCCATTTGAAGACGTTCCTCCAACTTCGTGCGATTTATAACTAACTCAGTATTTTCCGCAGTCAAGATTTCTATACGATCCTGTAACCTGTTGTTTTCCTCCGTGAGATCCTCTATCTGCGACTTAAGTTGAGAAATTTCTCCTAGCAAATTATCATTTCCTTGACTGAGTGTCTCAATCTGCAATTGTAAGCTACTATCATCTTTAAGTGTCTCTAAACTATGATCAATCGTAGAGACATCCAGTTGAGCGCTGCTTTCCATTTGATTCAATCGTTCTTCCAGTTTTGTTAGTTTAATAACAAGTTCGTTATTCTCTTGAGTAAGTAGTTCGATCTTTGTCGGGCTATCATTGTGCTCCGGGATACGCTCAAAAGATTCCGTGGAACCCGTATCGGACGATCCCTTCTCTTCGATCCTACTCAACTTCATAGTCAAATCGCTGTTCTCCTGCGTCAGTTGCTCGATTTTCTTTATCAATTCGCTGCGATCTGTATCATTTATAGTCTCGAAAGATTCAGTGGAACCAGCATGTGAGCCATCCTTCTCCTCCAATTTCGATAATTTGAGCGTTAATTCACTGTTTTTCTGCTCTAAATCCTCAATTTTTTTCAACAAATCGTTTCTATCGTTCATTTGAATAGCTTCGAAAGATTCCGTCGAACCAGTATCCGAAGCACCCTTCTCCTCCATTTTGTTTAACTTGCTGTATAATTCCGAGTTTTCCTGTGTCAAAGCATCGAGCTTTTTCAGGAGTTCATGATGTTCGATCTCAAATTTATTCTCGCTCTGTTCCTTGTGTGCGGTTTCGAGTTGCTCCTCTAACTCAACAACTTTCATCTCTGCAGTCACTCTGAGATTCTCTGATTCCGCGTTCTCAGCTTCTAAAGCTAAAATCTCCTGTTTGACCGTGTGAAGTTCTGAAAAAGAATAAGTAAGCTTTACAGACTCATTCCATCAAATTATAAACATCCTTTGGAACATTCTTAATATTCAATAACACCATAGTATATGTACATATAGAATTAAAAGTGCAATTAATATTGTTACACACAGTAATTAATATTCCATCAAGAAAAGCAAAATAGCTTGTAATTTATAGTTTTATTAGAATGTAAAACACAATTTTATATTTAAAAAATTATTTAAACCATCAACACACAATATATCTTATTCTGTATAGACTATTTGATGAAACAAATTACCTTGCGTTAGATCTAACTTTTGGTTCTCTAAGATGGCGATTGCATCAATATGCATCTGTATCTCTTTTGTCTGAGATAAAACCTTACTTTCCAGGTCAGCAACACGTTCCTGCCAATCTCCTGCTGAGGCTGTGCAGATCATATAATTTGCCGATAACATACGTGCAATTATTTTCGTTCATAATAAGCTTAGAACAAGCAGTTATTAAGTGCTAGTTATAGAAAAATTTTCGATAAAATTCCCTTTTATGCAATTGATACCATATATTTGTTCCAAAAGATCATAAACCATCAGCAGATTCTAAAGTAATATTATATAATTAATTTTCCAATATTAGCTATATTATTCTTAGGAATTCCAAATAATAAACAAAATATACATTATAAACTTAATATTTTTTACACATATCATATGTATATGATAATATTAAATAGTCATATATATCAATATTTCTTTATATTATAGCTCCTTATTTATCTTTATTTATTTTTAATTAAAAGTATAAATCTACTGATAGCATGCATTATTTTGGAACATTTTCTAATATTTAAAATAAGATATTCTTTTTCTTTTCATTTCAATCATTTAAAGCATCGGAAAAGCAAGGAATTATATGTTTCATTCAATTTGTTAGTAAATATTTAATTATTAGCATCATACACACCAATCAACTCATATATATACTAATAAAAAATTAGTCATACATACAAAATATTTTCAATCACTGTCCGCTTTAATAAAAGCTCAATAAAAGTATAATAATATAGCAAATATAAGTGTTGCAAAAAATTCAAAATATTGTTATTATATTTCATGCAATTAATAATTTATTCCATGTAAAATGAGAAAATGTGGAATAAGTAAGAATAAATGTAACTAAGAATAAATCTATTTCTATCAATAAATACGCAGCAAACTTTGACAAGTAAAGTAGGTACCATGTTATGTTTGAGTATCAAGAAATATTTCAGATATCACTGATTAGTACTCTTCGTAAATGTTTCGATAATTAAAGCATATAAAATAAGTAAAAAGATTCCATCACCAGAAAATATTGAGAAATATTGTTTTCCATTTTCTTTTAAGCACTCGAAAACAAAAATCAATTAACTTTCATTAACTATTCATTAACTATATTCTACATTCGTAAATTTTATATCAATTATTACTATAGATTTTATATATTAATATATTTATGTATATATATTACAGTAGTTAGATCTTTATTATATACTTTGTTTAATATATATATATAAATATATATATAAAATATATACATGTATAATTACAACGATTAGGACGAATACTTCTCATTCATAGAGGAAACAGGGCTGGAAAACAGGCTGTCTCGATAAAAAATATTAACACAGATCGCATTAAAAATCCGATAATATAATTAGGACAACGGAAACGTCGGCGATAAAACGTTTGTCCTGGTTCCTACCTTTAAGCTCGTCAAAGTCTACCAGACTCAGCTGAAGATTACCTTTCTCCTCCTCCAATAATGCCACTTGATTGCCCAATCTAACGAGTTCTGCATTCGTATCGGATACCTAATAAAATATATACATTATTATTTTTAGAAAATAGATATCCTGATTGATCGATATTTAATGGCCATAAACAATATTGATCAATTATGTTTCCGATTAAACATTCAGCAAAGTTCCGCAGAAAATAAAGTAGAAAAAAATTTACTCTAATTGTAATCTACATTTTTTAATATTAAAGTCTAAAAATAAAATATAATAAGTTCTTACCATTTTGAAGTTTTCCAGTTGCTTTTGTAAATTTTTTATTTTACTTCTGTGTTGGGCTTTTAATTTGATCATACTTTTATTTAAATCTTCCAATTCCTTTGTCAATTTTATTACCATATCTTCTTTGGGTACCAGTTGCTCAGCTGACAATTTTGCCGCGATATCGTTTTTCTCCGCTTCAAGTTCATGCATTTGCTTCTCAAGGTCAGTAATCTTGTTGGAATGCTCTTCGTTCTTGGATGACAACTCAGCTACTTGCTTCTGTAGCTCAGTCTTTGATTCTTCTTCTAACAATTTATTTGATTGTTTAAGTTCCTCTATCAAATTTTCGAGTTCTGCTATTCTGTTATCTTTCTCGATGATTGCATCATTACCATGAAACGATTTACTAACAAGAATCTTATCTTGTAGTTCGGCAATATGCTTCTGCAATTCGTATTTCTCATCTTGAAGCTGTTGATTATTCTGTACTAATTTCTCTATTCTAAATTGTAAATCCTCGACTGCCGGAGTTGTTACTATACCGGTACCAGATTCTAACTGAAATATTCTCTCCTTGGCTTCCGCCAATTTCATTTCGTACTCTCTCAACTGTTGAAGAAGATTATCATTCTTCAATTTCAATGATGATTCGACGAGAACGAAATTTTCTTGCATTGATTTCATTGCGTCTTTAGTCTCTGCTAAAGTATCCATAGTGGTACGCGAGAAATCCGCACTTGCTGACTCAGCTATTTTCTGTTCTTGGAGTTGCTCTTCAAATCTAAAAAAAAATAAGTAATTAGGAAAACTTGAAATCTTATTAAAATTTTGTTCCTTATAAGAAATAAATATTATACAGTATTATATGTAATATCAAATTTATCAAAATAAAATATTTTACTATAGTCAAATCAAATGAACTGATAAAAACTAAATAATATTCTTTGCAATTTTAAATAATATGAAAATCTTATATTAATCATTATTCGAATATCAAAATCAATTTTTTTATTAGTTTAAAATTATTTAGTTTCAAAATATAATAAAAATAAATAAAATATAATAAAAATATATATATATATATATAATTACTGAATAATATATTACCTATTGACTGTGTGTTCCAATTCTGATATCCTGTTATCTCGTTCTTGTAATTGTTCTAATAGACTGGAATTTTTATTTTTCAAAGACATTTCAATCAAAATAAAGTTTTCTTGCATCGTTCGCATTTCGTCTTTCGTATCTTCGAGAGTGTCCAAAGTCGTTTTACCCTTCTTCGAGAGGTCTGCAGACATAAGAGTAACTGCTTTCGTTTTGGAATCAATAACAGAATCCTTCTCTTTTAAATTTTCTCGAAGATCCAGGATAGTAGCCTCTAGCTCAACGATTTTTCTATTTAATTCCGTGATCTTTTTTTCCTTCTTTTGAATGTTTTGAATTTGAATTGGCGCCATCACCTTAAATTATAAAATTGGAAGATAATTTTATTGTGCTACTGTAAAAGTTTTTAGTATAAATTACTCATGTATTCAATTATTCTTTTCGTTATATTCATTACAGATATTACAGAAAATCATTTAATAAAGAAAATTATACGTTACTAGAACTCACATCTGAAGTGACGACAAGAGGCCTAATTGGTGTGATAGCTAGTTGATCCTTGTGTTCTGCTGCTGCTAAATCTGTTTCATCCAATTGTTGCCTGATAGCTTCCACTTTCTCTTCCACTGCTCGTTTCGTTTCTGTCAATTCTTTGTTACGTTGTTCGAACACTTTCCTATTTTCTGCCAATTTTCGTTGAAGTAAAGAAGACTTTGCTTTTGGGGTTTTTGCTTGACTAATGTCATCGATTGTATCATCTGTTACATCTTTTGCTGTAGATTCAGTCTTATGTGAATACATTGTGTCATCATCTTTAGATGATGAAGCTCCTTCTTTACTACGACGTGATAACTTGGCTCTGGATTTGATCTTTGATAATCTTCGTGCATATTCCTAAATGTATAAATAAAATCAGTATAATACAACATTATTCCTACAATAATATAAAAAACAATGACTTTTAATATTGCATTTTCTTCTTTTCTAATAACTGTTAAATAAGATGTTAGTATGTGATAATATTTAACTATTCATTTTTTAATTAAATTTCTTTAATTGTAATAATTATTTATTCACATTTACATTCTTAAGATTTTCTAAACTTTCAATTTTAAACAATTTTTACTAATAACTTAAAAATAATCTATAAATATTAAATGAGAAACAGTTTCTTACTTAACATTGCGCGAATTTATATTTCAAAGGATGAGATTTCTAAAAGATTTTAATTGCTATAATTGCTATATTACCTGAACCTCCTCCTCTTTTCTCTTCAAACTTTGTTGATTCCTCATCATGATTTCTTTGAGAGATTCTAATTGATTCTTATTCTGCTCACAGGTCTCCTTCGTGTGTACCACAGCCTCAGGAGGGTCACCTTCCATCGCGCCTGATGATTCCTCAGACGCGCTCCACATTATGCACTGCACAAATAGAAGCAACACAAACCACTGCATTATCTGTTTTATCAAACCAAACTGTAGATACACTTGGACAAGAAACGGCTGGTAAAGTCAATGGCAGTGAAAGTTTTTCTAATGTAGCAAAATAAAATATCACCCACTGCTCCCATTTTCCAGATCTAATTGGATAGGATCTAGACTAAACTAATTGCATTAAGTCTCGACGCAGATCAGACTTTTCGCATTCCTCCTCATTTCTACTCGATATTCAGTGTAGGCAACACCATACGTCATGTATCTTTTCTCCATTCTTTGTTTTAAGAGTGTCAACAATAACAATAGTATTACAGAAGAAAAATGTAAGTGTTACATATTAATATTATTACATTTTATTATTATTACATACAATTAACATTTTATTAGTGTTATATAATTCTATTAATCGATTAACAAGACTTCCCTTTTATTCTTCTAATTGTTCATTAATCAATTTAATTCATAATTTCACTACTTAAAAAATACTTAACTTTATTAGTTCAAGTATTTAATTTTATTAGTTAAAGTTTCAAAGATTATTAGTTTTCCAGTTTCTTATCTTTATCAGCCGTTCAATGTCGACCACAAGCAAATGCGCAGAAAATTTGCTGATCATGCCTAATACATCAAATTACAAGTATAAATAAAAACTCAAAGACAAACAGATCAAACTCATAAGTAAATAATATTAAATCAAATCTCTTCTTAAAAAACTAGAACTTTCATTACAATGACATTTCTGTGTTAAAAAAAATGTCAATTTATCTATTCTCGGATAATAATATAGTAGATATAGTTCAGAATTTAAATTTATTTATTTTTTATAATTCATTCTTTTTACTTAGAAAATAAAGTAGAATAAAATAACACTAATATTAAATTTTAAAAAATTGCTCTTATATTTTTTCTTTTCGACATTATACAAATAATGGATTGTTAAATCTTCATAATAAATTTATAATAATTTATGTTTTTCTTAGTAAATATTGTGTAAAAACTTTAAAAATATTTTACTTTACATGCAAAAAATACCTATATTTTTCAAAGAGTAACATCTATGTATTGAAACACATTTATTGAAATTATTATATGTTCACAATTATAAAGTGAGTAAAATTAATATAAAAACTGTCTTTATTAATTCACAGGAACACAGTACATAACTCATATTTATCCTACACTTCTATAAATTATATATTTTATGTTGTAATTTGAAATTATTTACTTCATACTGTTACTTTTAATAATAACTATATATTAATCATTTTTGTCTATAAAAAACTTGGGAAAGACTGATACAAACACAGAAAGGAGTTAAATGCCCAGGATACTTTGAATCGATCTTCAAATTTCCTGAAATAAAGTCAATCGATCTTTATGGTGTATCAAGGACAAAGAAGAAAATATCACAGCAGTTTGAAACACAAACAAATTTATCAAGACGTATGTACACATCAATTTCGTAAATTTCATTAGCATGATTTCGATGAAAACACAACTGCAAACCTTCAGCAGACTGTCACTGCGAGTCGCAGGTGCGAGAGATTAGCTGAGTGTTGACATGTCGGCAGAACGCTCGTCGCGGTCGCCGACTCCAAGACGAGATAGCGACACGTGTACGCGCGCAGTCTCGGGGAATCCAGGCTGATCGGAAATACGTGTAATGTAAAACCGTACCGTAATCCGGAACGGACGTATCGGCTTCGCCGAACACGTAGTGAAATGACGTAATGCACGCAGGGGACGCATGTGAGGGAGACGCGCGAGCGCGCGTGCGACTCCTCGACGTGAAAGTGGAAATGTGAGCGTTGCGTCGAGAAACTCCCGGAGAAGAACACAACCTGGATTCTTCTCAGGGCGCGACTCTTACGTACCTTCTGTTTGGCGTCGCGCGAGGTGTCAAGAGGGTAACACGTCGCCGCTCATAATTAGGTCGCTTCGTCGCCGATCGCGGTCCCTCGGCGCTGCGAGTGACGGCACGTCAGACGCGCATACCACGGCGTAACGGCTCACGGATGCCCACGGTAGCGTGTGCCGACGGAAATTCTACGTGAACCCGGTGAACCCGCGACGAAACTAACCCTGACTAAAGGTACCTTTTCATGGTAGCGACAAGCGACGAGCGACGAGCGACGGTAGCAACGAGCGAAGAGTGATAGCTGTGCAGTGTATGTAATACTGTGAAAAATGCATTGCCGAATTATCAGGTCGCGCAATAACAACAATGCCTAAATGTCTTCATTCAAGGTGCAAGGGACTTGATTGCAATACTTTTTTTTAATTTTTATAAAATTATTGCATTTTAACTTTTAAGAAATTATATTTTTAGTTTATCTTAAATAGAACACTATTGTGTTATTTATTATTATAAACATATTACATTAACATCTTTTACCTTTTTACCACCATTTTTCTTTTAACATTACAAATATGGAAAAATCGGCGACAAAAATCAAGTTGAGAGATGTCGCCTGAAGTTAAAAAAATCGAACTACAAGTGCGACGAAAAACATGTCGCTCGTCGCTTGTCGCTACCATGAAATGGTACCTTTACCCGACATCATCGTCACCATGCTATGCTCCCACGGCCGGAAGTGGACGGCAGTGCTGCCACCAGTTGGCAGAAAAAAAATTTAAAAATGTGCCGTAGGTAAAAATATACGGGGTAACGAGCTCTCATCTCTGATTTTTTTTTAATTTTAAGAATTTGTATTATTGAATACGTAGAATATATTCTGCAAACCACATTCGTCGTTGACACTGACGTAATATCGAACGTTTTCGATGATAAAAGAGCGATTGTGTAAATTAATTAAAACACTCCGTTATCTTCGGATACAGCAAAAATGTCATCAAATGATAATATCAATACTCTTCAATTTTCTCCGCCGATGACTAAATCTCAGTCGATAAGTGCGACGATAGATAAAAAAGAGACTTTTTAGCCTTTGATGATAACGTTGGATTCGGCGGGGAATCAAATTCTCCCGATTATTTAAAAAACTAGACACGCAACATCTTTTTCTTCAACCCCTAAATTTGTTAAATTTATTCTTATCTCATTGCTTGATATTCTCACTTTTCTCGAGAGAGAGTGGTATTTTCATTTACTAATGAATAACAACGATAAATAAGTCGTAAGAATTTACAGAAATTGTTTTCCGCACCGTCAAGCATATCGGTATATAATTAGAAAGGAAAATAACAGGGTAACTTATTTACTTGTGCCTAGAACCAATAATACGAATATTCACCAATCAAATAGATTTTAACGTGTATGTACATACATTGATTTTTCATTTGTAATATGATATACAAGGAGCGCATTCCAAAATGCGAGATATTTTCCTGACAGCAATATGATACCATTCGAAAATATTCTGTATCTCTCTAGAATGTACCCAGACAACGCGAAACACTCCAACAAGTTTTTTGCAATATAATTAAAATATTATAATATTGCTGCAATGTTATTAAAATATTCTGCGGATTGATTAAGTAACCCAGATAACAAGCTGACATTATTTTTGTCGTCATGTTAACGTCAAAATGTCAAAACTGTCTTTTTAATGTCAAAATGACGACGAATAATTCCAGCATGCTATTTGAGAAGAATATAACTACCCAGTAAACACAAAGTAACAGTAATATAACGTTAATTCTACTATAAGATATCCTATTCAACAATATAACTGAAATATACAAGACATTTTACATTGCAGTTATATTGTTGAGTGGAAAATTATAACATTGACGTTACATTATTGTTACTTTGTGTTTACTGGGTAGCATCTCTATAATATCCAATTATTTTTGCGATATCTCCCAACTCCCATACAGCACTTGCAGTTACATTGCAGCAATATTGCCGCAAGATTGTAATCTTTTACAACATCGCTAAGATGTAACTACAAGTTTGTGCTGGAACGTTTTAGGAATCTACATGTTAGGATCTTCGAAAGAGCTTCGACGACATTTTCAGTGGTACAACGTCCGTCTACCAGGACACGCTGTGAATCGTAAACACATTCTCGGCGTCGCGCGCGCGACGCAACGGCGGCGCGGCACGACGCATTTACAGCTCCCGGCGCCGCTCGCGTCATCGCCGACGGTCTGCCTATCGACTATCCGCGCGCGAGCCGCCGCGCCTGCCCGCGGTCGTCCAAGGAGCAGTGTAGTTTTTCCCCAGTTTGACGCACCGCCGCTGCTGTGCGACGATGGAGGTGCAGCGGTTGTGCAAAGGTAAGAAGGACAATTACATGATCACTCTCGGAGAGATCACGGGACCGTCCCGTCTCTCCCTGGCTCGTTCAGCACGGATGAACGGCCTGAGGGAAGGCGAGAGAGAAAGAGAGGGAGGGAGAGAGAGAGGAAACATGTACGTGTCTCCAAGTGCGTGATATTGGGGAGCGAGGTCCTTTCCCCCGTTCCCCTGAAATCCCCGAGGGCAAAAGTCCCGTCCCGCAATGATTCCCGTTAAGGATCTCTCCGCCGAAAGTTCCGTTACGCGAAATTCCGACGTGCGCGCAAGCGAGCCATTTTGCGACGCTACGCCGTTGCGCGCGAACGAGATTTGAGCGTTCCGCGATCTCTCCTGCGAGCAAAACTTTCCGCACGCGTGGGATCTCGCAATTTCTCGACGCGGAACGGGCGAGAAGACTTGCTCCTTCAATCCCCACGACTCTTAGAAAGGGAGGGAGGTAGGCAGGCGCGAAATTTTCCGCACAGGAGCAACCGCCACAGTTTTCCACGATGGAAACTTTATCGCGCAGATAAAGTTTCCGTCGTACCGAAATGACCTCGCTTCGCCTGCGCTTTAAGTGCGTCGAAAAAAAACGGACGGGGAGATCGAAAAACGATTGTCTCGTGCGAAAAGATTACAGCTTCGCGTCGATACGCGCGGTGTTCATTTGATCAATAACAAAATTTCTGTTTTTATTCGCGAAGGCTTGACCCGGTTTCTCTCCTCGGTTGTGAAACACGGCGATGATGTCGCGGTGCGCTAACTCGTAACATCGATATTTCGCTCATGACGCGTCACGGACGCTTCGGTACGCGAAAGTCCGCGGGGTCAAACTTAACTCTAAAAGTTTGTTCTACTAGAAACGAATTTAATGATAAACACCGAGAGAAAAGTATAGTTACATTTGGCCTCAACTACAATTTTATAATATTTCTAACGATAATTATGGTTAACTTAATTATATACATTATTATGTTAACCATCATTATCATTTAGAAATATTATAAAATTATGGTTGAGGCCAAAAGCAACTATACCCAGGTAGAACAAGAAATCACAAAGATGTCAAAATGACAACAAAATGATTCTAAAATGTCAATATGTCTTTATAATTTTTGTTCTATTTGGATATTTTTCTCTCAGTGAATATATCATATTATGTCTAACCGTCTTTAGCTAACCTTGATCAATTTGACTACGTTTAGAAAGGGATTTACTTCACAACTTTATTTTATCTATCTAGAATGATGAAAATTTAGAAAGGAACCCCCCCCCCTCTCTCTCTCTCTCTTCCTCTCGCCTCTATCTCTATGTATTCCCCTCTCTTTTTACATTCTCTCTCTATGGCCGGTAGTCAATTCTTATTTCAAGATCGTCTTAAGTAATGTCTTAAAATACTAATTTGGCTCTATGATTGGTTTAGAATCACATAAGACTGTACTTCAGATGATTTTGAATATAAGAACTGATTATGACGGCCTATTATGACTATACATATCATGTAATAAGTTCTATATTACCTATAATTTGATCGTTCTTAATCTTATCGTTTCTGTTGCGTATACGCTTACATATATGCTACTCAATTAGCATACATAAGGTCAATTAGTATCTTGTTTACATGCAAACTGCGCATCGCTCTATAAATCTATAATCTTCTTAGAATAAATCTTATAACAGAATTTAATACTAATGTAACTAACTTAATTTTTTATGAATTAGATTACTTAGAAATTATTCTCTCAAACTACAATTTTGAAGTTTTAATTTTTCTATTTCACTTTTTTTTATTTAACCGTTTAAATTTTGTTTTGTATTATTATTTTTTTCTTTTTCTTACAATGATTAAACGACAATAAAAAATGCTTCCCACTTGCTCTCAGAAAGAATGGAAATGTAACTGGTAATTATTTTACAAATTGCAATAATAACGTTGGAGCGAATTATTGATTAAAATTTCTTGAATCTCCTCGCCTCCTTCTAAAATTGTTTTTTATGACTTAGATTTACAACACTTTATTTGCATACATCTAGATTGATTTCCATTCATAATTTATGTATAAAATTTATGTATTAAGTACACAATTTCAATTATCTATTAACATTTTATATAGTTCAATTATAAAAAATATGATGAGATACGATAAGAGAGATATGATAATATTCTGTTTCCATATTAATGTTTTATGAATCATTCTCACAAGCTTTGAAGTTTTAATTTTTTCTATTCCTCGCTGCTTTATTTGAACAAAATTTTGTATTTGTTTTTGTTTCTTCCTCGATTTATTTACAAAAATGTTTTGTTATAAATTCTTTCTTATAAAGAGAACGATGGAGCCAAGGTCATTTAATTATTAGTAACTAATGTTGATATGATCAAGCCACAACACTGCTTGTATCGGGAGTCAGTCGTGTGCATTGTCTTGTGCCATTATGTACTGTCTCATCTTCGATAATGCGATAAGATTTCATTTGTTGTGCTATCATTATCAAAAAACGAATATGATGTCTCATTTCGCCTGACTAAATTCTACGTTCTTCTTGCATTATCTGATTCGCATTATTTTTTCACATTAACGTCAAGTATTCAGCTTTTTTTATCACTAAATTTATTTTTACTAAGATAATGGATTTATAATGGAACGATTAATAGATTAATATTATTAGATGTATATATATATTGTATATAATGCATTCTTTTCAATCATAATAATTGTCCAATAATTGCTATATTGATTTTAATTTTATTTGATATTTAATTGCTTCCTGCTTTAATCCGTTAACGCCCAACCGGACGAAAAATCAAGTATTTTTCAGAGGCTTCATTCAAAGCGTTAAAGCTCTTTAAAAAATTTGTGCTACATCATTTCTTACGTAAAATTTTATGCTCTTTCAGAATTCGTCGTCAGATTTTTCGAAAAATCAAATTCAAATAATAAACTATAACTTTTTTGAATTCGATTTTGAATTCGATTACGTAAGAAATGATGTAGCACAAATTTTTTTAAGAGCTATAACATTTTGAATAAAGCCTCTGAAAAATGCTTGATTTTTGCGTCCGGTTGGACGTTAATGGGAAGGATCTTCTGTGTCTTCACATTTTCTTCCTGAAATTCTCGTACAACATATTTCGCTTAATGTCTCGCATATAATATGATGACTTTTTTATGGGAATTGATTTAAACTTTTTAATATGCTCAAATATCGATAATCTATCCATCATTAAATATCGCTACTCTTAAATATACATGTAGCTAACATAACTTACCTGCAGCACTCTCCGAAATAATAGTACTTGTTCGGTATAGTCTGCATTCAAAGAAAATCACATTCTTTTTCATAAAAGTTACTTTAACGATAATAAAAAAGTCTTTAATGTATTTACAGAACCAAAATAGAAGACGCACGTAAATTTTGTCTTTATAGAAGCGTGAAGAAAAAAAAGAAAAGAAAAAGAATTCGACCATACGTCTTTTTCGAATTTTAATTGTCAACATCGCAATTTTCTACTTTTTAGTGCAACAAATAGTAAAATAAAAGATTACTACTAGAAATAATTAAAATTCAAAAATCGACTTTAGCTCTTTTAAATGTCTTACCTCTCCTTAAACAAAAGAACATCTATCGACAAAGTTTAAAGTTTTTTAAAGTAAGTAGATTATTATTGGTACTTATTTTTGTATAGGGAATATTTGAAGTATGAATATTACATACATTTTAAATAAAGAAAAGAAATTTGCAAAATTTAAATTATTCTCTTTATTTAACTAATCAATATGTTCTATTTTATACTATCTAATATTGAAAACAAAAAGAAATATCAGAAAATATTTGATATTGAAAGTCGCATGTTTATTGGCTATATAAATAAAAAATATTTTTATTGAAAATACAATATCATTTTATCACAGTAACACAATAGCATATTAAAAATACACAAACAGAATATTAAAAATATGCAAGTTCACGCACATTCACTCATACCTTGTGTTTAATGTGAATTGTAATTATTTCTTTTCCTGTTTTTCCAAGAAACTATTACTCACACACGATCTGTGTTGAAGTAAGAGCATAGATCTCGGTATCTATAGCTTTGTTATAGTTTCAATATATCGAAATAGTGTTATATAATCCTCGATAATACCAAAATTATCAATATCGAGAGGAGAGAAGTGTCGGTCACGACACTATCGAATTATCGCTGGTTTCCTTACTTTACTCCCGGCGTAAACAAAGGAAATTGGAGGCGCCGCGCCGGGGCGACGGGTACGGACACGTCGTTCTCGGGCCTTTGCTGGCAAGTCGTGAATCGCTACTGGTCAGTGCATCTCGTTTAACGATACGAGCTGCAGCGGCCAGCAGCGGTGAATGATCGGCGAGTACAGCGCATTCGGTCTGGAACCACTCGAGAAACCAGTTGCGCCGTCACTCGTTTAGGACAATGTTTTGGCTGTGTACGCTCCGACGTGCTTCACGAAAATCGGAGTGCAACGCGAAAAGTGAGTGCTAACGTCGATGCTCGATACTTGATCGCTGCTCCTACTTTACAGACGAATTGTATAAAGCTGACATGGGAATTAATATTCTTTCTTAGGCACTTGAATATATTTATTCTTTCCTAGAGACATCAAATGTCTTTAAAAAACATTTATAAAATATTGAGTAGGTATCTAAAAAAACAGATCATTACGAAACTGCCTGAATTATCTATAATCAGTCGAAAATAGCATATATGTATGATATAAGCAATTCTTTTTGTGCGATTTGTATTTTTTTTTACTAATTCAAATTTTTTTAGGATATTATATATTTTGGACACTTTGGTTATTGATTATGATAATAATTAAGACATTTGCTTGGAATAATACTAATATTTTTGAAATTTTTTTATTTTTCTAATTGTTTGCCTATAGAAATTAGACAATTTTTGAGGAATTTTGTCGAGATTTGAGGAATTTTTTGTAGGAAAAATTGTCACGTTTTCATTTCGTCAGTACTAGAATATCGTGATTGTTTTTTCGCATTTCGAAGTGATCTGAATCGAATTAATTGTTCCGTTTTTATATGCAAATTTAATGCATATAATGCATTGTCAGAAAAAAAAAACATTCACGTTGTAAACGAAGATCAATTTTTTTAAATTTAGATAATGGATATACATTTCTTTATGGAAGTACATTGATTAATAATAAATATGTTACACTTATTGAGAAAGTAATATTATTAATAATATTAATAAAGTAATATTAACAAACGTTTTAATATTTATCTACATCTATAAGAAGGGCAATATTTTTTTATTGAGAAAAATGGAATTTATATCTTGGTTTACTGTCTTTTTATCTCACTATAATGAGTCTATTATTCATTTTCTTATGTGGTTTTTTTTTTACAATTGATACGTTTTCTCCGTAACTGAAGTTGACTTTCAATGATAATAGTTGATTGAATTGCACAAGCATTTAACTTTTTTATTTTTTATGTTAGATATCTTTGTAATTCTTAAATTAAATTTTTTAAAATTAAAGTCAATTTGATGTTAATTGAATTTCTTGTTATATACATTATACTCTATTAGTTTTCAAGAATTTCTAATTGTTAATATTAAGTGTAAAATCCCAATTATTTTGTTTTATTTATACTATTAACTAAAAATGCATATGTGGTTTCGTCAATTAAGCTGCTCAAAATAAAAAAATGTTTACGTCATGGAATGAATAAACATTTATCACACATCATCACTATTAGTGATGATGTTTCAATTATTAGATAGTCTGTATAATTTCTGAGCATATCGCGCTAACATCTTGACACATGGAGATTGTTGTGAGGAAATAATTACACGCTCTAGATATGCGTATAATCATTCTAGATAGACGCAAAAAAATATCACTTTCCTCTTTCTATCAATCATTTTAAATAAAATTTCTAATTTTGTCTTTCTGGGAAATGCCTTATTAAAGAAATCTATTTATGTATTAATAAAGAAGTCACTTTATTGCGTTTCAATTGATCGATTCTTTAGAATACGTCATAATAAATAAATAAATAACCGGTTACGAGAATGCACACGTTAAAATTATATAGTACGAACTAAGTACATGTGTACTAACCCATAAGTCATGAATAACAGTTCTTATCAATATTGGATTCAACGTAATGCCAATATAATATAGGAATATTTTCTTGCATAATCAGCTTCTCATACACTGCCAGTGTACAGTACTATATTGATTTAATATTAAGTAATTATTTATTGATAAACCTGTTATTGGTTTGGTCGATAATTTGCTTTTGCGATAATTTTTTTTAATTTATCATTTACGTACTTTGACATTGAATAATAAATGCGTTGTATTAATAAATAAGTACTCGTAATAAAAACTTATTAGTTTTTTACGACAGTATACACGTATACATGTATTAATAACATATAAGTCTTACAATTAGATATTATATAAGATGTACTTTATTTATGTAGAATTAATGAAACTTTGATTTTGCTATTTAATCCTCCAAATCTTATTTCGTGAAAAGTTCTTTTTTCAGTTACTTATATAACTTCAAATTATTAAATTGATGTTAATATGTTCGATGTTGAAATAATATCTACTGATTGCTAAATTGAATTTTTACGTTTTTGTCATGTCAGTTATTTAATTTATCTTAAATTATATCAAGAGTATACAAGATCTAGCTAACAATGAGCTTTGTTTTCCGAAAATTGAATTATTTTGTATCGTCTTACTATCTTCTCATCTTGTCAAATGATAAACGAATTTTATGATGAACATGAAGTAATAATTGAAAATTTCCGTTTGCTTTACTTCGTGACTAGTTTTCGAATTGGACATCTGTCGCGCACATCAATGGAATACTGATTTGTCTTACATAATGGAATTACCATTGATTAGTCTTTTCGCAATATCTCTACGCGTCATCTCATGCACTCTAACACTAACTCTAACAAAATAAACGAATGCGTTGTTAAATGTTAAATGTTTGAGAAAATAATTCTCATCCCATTAAATAAACCTGTATTAATGTTTCTGATTTTTTTCGTACATTATAAACAATCACTCAAACTTAAAATCTTGTACACTCTTTACTTTCCATCCGCTTGTCCCATAAATAAATTTAATGAAAACATTTTATAATTGTGGCCTTCACTTGCAATTTAAAAAATTAAAATCGAACACTTTTAATACTTTATGCTTAATACGCGTAATACAAACAATATGAACGCTGAATACAAAAAATTTTGTAATAAGGAGGCTAAACAGATAACTAATGAACCCTTCCATATATTAATAATAAATTGTTCTGTACAACATATAATATATATACAATTTAGGTACTAATTTTATTTATTTAATAAAATAATTTTATTGAATTCGTTACCAAAGTAATAAAAGTTAACGTGAAAAAAACAAAACGCAATTGCCTGAAGTTTGCGATAACCTTACAAATCCCATGTTATTCTACTAGCAAATTATATCTCGCTTTTAGTTTTTATTTGAGATAACTGTCTTTTTTATAACTGATTATCGTTGTTTGCAGCAACTGCAGCTATTGGCGATGCCTCGAAGAATCAAACTCCGCCAACGCTTCTTTCAAGTTTAAGAAGCGTACTCTTCGTTATTGGAACTGTAGTAATCGGATTCGCTGCTTTCTGCAATTCACTGACATGGTAATTGCATCATTTCTACTTTACTTTATGATTCACATAAATAGAGTGACAATCAAGCTTCTCTCTCTTAGCTCTTGTCCTACTTTTTATCGGTTAAATTTTATTATATAAATTTTTAATAATAAGAAACGAAAGATACTATCAAAAGATATTTAAAAAGCGCAAAAGTTTGGCGCTATTGGATTCATGAACATAATTATATTATACTATATTGGACATAAATTATATTATACTATCATCTCAATAAACATGAAGTAATAGTAATATAACGTCAATGTTATAATTTCGCACTCGAGTGCGACTGTATAACTGTTATATACAAGGCATGTTACATTGTAGTTATACTATCGAGTGCGAAATTATAACATTGACGTTATATTACTGTTACTTCGTATTTACTGGGATAATGTTAACTGTTTCATATAATTTTATTTTATTTAGTATATTTTGAATTCTTTTGTTTTTCTGTTACACTATGTTAGATCTAATCGCACACACATAAATAGATACAAAAATTATATAAGCATGATTATTAAATGTGCAAATTAATTCGGTATTTTTAATCTCATGTTCTTCTAATTACTATTTTAAATTTTAATATCTTCCCATACTATTTCTAGATTTAAAGTTAACTTTGTTCAAAAATATAATTTCAAAAAACAATTAATGTGACATTAATAAGATACAACTGAGTCATTACATTTTGTTTGCATTTCAATTTAAGAAATGCTACTAAAACCGCAAAAATAATTTGCTCTGCTCTTAATAAAGCTGCTATAACTTATAAAACGTGTAAAAAGTAGCTAGTATCAGAAATTTCGTGATGAAAATTTTTACATGACCGAGAATGTTTGAACCAATCTCAAAAATTTGAAGAACTGCAGCAATTTTAGGGAGAATTCCGCGCAGGCAGAAGAAGAATTTGTTTCGCAGCTTAAAATCACGCGAGAATTTCTTTTTGCTTACAATGATTAGGAAAAATTCAGAAAAAGGTAAAATGCGATCTGTATATTCAACGTGAAGACAGCAAATAGACGCTTTGGCCGTGACTTTATTGTCCAGGAAAAAAAGAAAGAATTTTTTGAACTATATTATTATGAGAAATGGATTCTACATATATGACAATCTTAAGCGTCAATGTCATGAACCGACTGCAGAACTCAACATCCACACCAAGAAGCTATTGCTCTGTGAGACATGAAAGGCGTAATCTATTATGAATTGCTAAGTCCAGGCGAAACACAGTCACAGCAGATCGCTGCCAACAACAACTCATCAATTTGAGCGATGAATTGGAACGAAAGACTGTTTACTGGTAAAGGAAGCCGTAAAGGAGTTTTGATCCGTAATGCTCGTTCATAAAGGCGATAAAGATATCATCTTCTTGAATTAAGAAATTCTCACATGGTTTATTTTTCAGATATGAAAATCTCTTCAAATCTATTTACGTAACTACAACATCACTTGACAAAAATGTATACACTTCAAGATAATTGATAATGTCCAAAAATACCACAATATCGCCTCGAAGCTGCCAAGTTTTAAATTGCAATTGCAATAAATTTTTAAAGTCGTCTAATAAGTAACGTAAAAGATTGATGAATACAGTTATTTTGATAATTACTATAATTTTTTATAAATCAATCTTCAATTTCTCAAAAAGCACCGAATTAATTTGCGCATCTCATATTTCGAATACTTAAAGTAATAATTGAATATTCATAATTCGATAAAGAAAGTTGAATAATCTCTTAAATTTTTCGCTTGTGATATTAATAACTACTATTTGATAAAAAATATTAAAAAATAAATTTCTTATTTGCACATCCTATGTGGACAGTTTGAAAAATAAATAATTTCGATGTTGTGTAAAAATTATGTAGTTATTTATCTTTGCAGTATTAAAATTCTTCAGTGTGCTATTCAACTGATGAATTTACTATTTTAAATTTTACTAATGAGAAAGAAATTTCAGGCATTTACAAAGATTCTGGGGTGCATCCGGCGATTTTTGGCAAGCTCAATGGGACAAAATTTTGGATAAATTTGGAGATGATCCTGTCACGTTATGGGTTTACGGTAAGTTCAAAATATTCATAAATTAATCCTTACAAATCCAAAAGATATGTGGTAACATAATGTTATGTCTACGCTGAATATATTACAACATATTACATTTTATTATGGAAAAAATAGGTAAATAATTTACATAAGGCAAATTCTTTGACTAATTTGAACTTGATAATTTTTAAATTGAAAGTTAAGTAATTGTGTTAAGAATTTTTATGAACTAAAATTTTTTATTAAACAATTAAATTCTTGTGTAACTTTTTTGATATTAAATATGGAAAAACAAAATTATAGCTTTTTTCGAAATTCTTAAATAAAATGGACGTTAAATTTTTTATTGATATGGAAATTATAGATTCTAGAATAATGTCTTACATTGTTGCGTATATTTATTATGTTTGTCATATTTTTTTATGTCGATTGCACTATTTACCATTTGTCACGATTATGTTATCAAATAGTACATTTACATCCACGAGCATCGTTGAAAAAACGATGAAGTCACGTAGAAGAAAAAACATTTCGTAGTGCTCGAATTTGCGTCACTAAACGTTATTAAATAGTCTCATATATACATATATTATATTTATTACTGTATTGCAGGATCCTTAGTATTGACCTTCGCCGTTTATTGGATCGTCGGTGGAATTTACATTCTTCTAGACGTCACCAACCGACCGGTGACATTGCGCAGATACAAAATACAGCCCGGCACAAACGAGCCAGTGGACAAAAGGGAGTTATGCAAAGTGATCGTTCAAGTACTGTTCAATCAGATCGTCGTCGGCTTCCCCATTATGTATCTCGGCTATTACTTCATGGAATGGCGCGGTTACCCCCCGGTGCGCGAGCTACCGACCTTCCACTGGGTGCTGGCCGAGATCGCGATTCACATATTATGCGAGGAGATTGGCTTTTATTACTCGCACAGGTACATCCTGTTTGAAAGTCACTAATTCAAAAATCCGTGCACAGTATTGAATTCGATAAATTTTATATGAAACAAATTTACGTTCGAAACGACCGTCAGTTTTGTTCACTAGTATTGATACCAAGCATATAGAAAAAAAGAGTTAAGCTATAATATCAAATATAGAAATATAATTTGATAAAATCAAGTTTATATCAAGGATAAGTTTCAACCATAATATTGATTATATTAACAATCACTAATAATTAATTCTTGTTTTCTGTTTTATTTGAAGATTACATAAAATATTAGGTCGGCTTTAAAAGTAGAGAGTTGCATTTAACACTAATTGAACATTTATATTTGATATATCATTAAAGTATTTACTGTTACTAAATTAATTTGCAGATTTCTTCATAAGCGTTCTCTATACAAATATATACATAAGCAGCATCATGAATGGACTGCGCCCATAGCTGTCACTGCTATGTATTGTCATCCTTTGGAAAACATCGGTTCGAATCTACTTCCACCCTTCTTAGGCGTAGTCATCATGGGCTCCCATGTGGCCACTGCCTGGATATGGTTCTCGCTTGCGATTCTTTCGACATTGAATGCACACTCCGGCTATCATTTACCATTCTTCCCATCGCCGGAAGCGCATGACTTTCATCACTTAAAGTAATACAAACTTCTCGAAAGTTAAAATCTTTTTTATTTTAAATCGTATTAGAATTATTTCAATTTATTATAATTCTTTAAAATAGATTTTATAACGTATGTGATCTTTATATTGAATTTCACATGAAAGATTTATAATTTTCTGATTATAATTATATAATTATAATCAGAATTATATAATTTATATAATTGATTCATGATTGCTTCAAATGAACATTTTCAGATTCAACCAATGCTATGGTGTGCTTGGCGTTTTGGATCGCATCCACGGTACTGATACACAATTTCGTAACTCGCGAAATTACGCGCGTCACGTAATGATGCTTAGTCTCGCACCGCCCAGGGAAGTTTTTCCAGATGAGTCAAAGTACAAGTGAAAGTAAAGGAATCCTTTGGTGAACCCTATATGAAAGTTTTCAAAAGGTAATCTCCGAAAAAAAATCTATTCGAGTTGACTGCAATATTTTCTCAGCGGCAATCGAGTTCAAAAATAATAGATTATAAATATAATCGATTTTATCTGCGGATTACGCAATGAGCTTCTTCAATAACAATCGAATTAATTTTAATAGATGCATAATTCTTGATCGTTTTGTTATCAGTAATTTTCAATTATCTTTTTCTCAACTGAAAAATTCATAATGTTTATTTTTATTCATATTTTTGTAAATTTTATAGAAAATAAATTCCAATGTTTTTTAATATTGAATATTGTCCTTTCGAATTAATTCTTCTTAACGCTTTATTTATTGCTGTCAAAATTTGAAATTTGATTTTTTTTTTAAATTTATTTAATGTATGTATCAAATATGTAGTACAATATTTAACTTACTGATTAAAGGACTAACTGTGAAAGAAACTCGGTTATCCGCTCACTGATTTAGTGATAATGACTGTATATACAAATGCCATTCAAGGTTGAACTGAATAGAGAAAATAGCGAAAAGTAATTATACTATTAAATTATCAATAAGATTGAATAACAAAGTTGTTTTATTTTTACTTTAGGAGCAACAAACTGAATTTTCTATTATTTAATATTTGTTAGATTGATTTACAATATAGATATTTCCAAATTCTCAATTTTCGAATTTTTATATTAAATTGATTCATAAATAAATTCCGTTACAGATAATAATTTATTTTTTCTGAAAAAATTCAAGTTTTAATTTTACTTAATAATTTTTATTTTTACTTGATGTTTATCAATTACAAATTATTATAATTGTGCATATCATTTTATAAGATTATAAAAATAAAATCTTAAAATAGAAAATTTGAAAGTACACCGAATGTGTCAATATACATCCTATAAGGCCTTGGGAATTTAAATACGGGAACAGTACTGTAGTGATTAAAAAAACGTACATAAAAATGTCAAAGTAACAGATCGAACAGAGCAAAAATTTGCGAAATTCTTTTGGAGAAATAGAACTTTGAAAAATAAAGTATACGGATAGACTGTTATTCTGACTTCAAAATTTTATTAGGTGCAACAAAATCCACAGCAAGAAAAAGCGCAAAGATACTAAATCAATACAACTTATTCATAAGTCTGTCATATAGAAAAATAAAAAAAAATTATGAATTAACTCAATCTTTTATTTATGTACAAATTTGTACTTTATACATATAAATTATATAAATTTACAAAATCATTCTCAAAATTATGTGACAAACATGAGAAAACAGTTATTTTTCAAGTTTCTCTTTCAATTCAACCTTGGCGCCATTCGTACTTTTCTATATATAAATATTAATTGTATTTAAACTGTATATTCTTGCACAAGTTCTTACATTAAGTTTTTCTAAAGCTTTCTTAATGTAGCAAATTGATAAGTTTACTTTTTTTATAATAATGAAAAAAATATGGCAAAAAAAAATAAAAATTTATTGTTGTTATTATTGTAAAACTTCTGTTTTTAAATTCTTAGTCTCAATTAATATTTAAAATTACATTACTTTCATAGTACTTTTAAGTATATTGTATTATAATAAAAAGACAAATATTTCATGTGAAGAATTACTATTTTTATATTTAGTTTTATAGCGCAGATATTAACTTGATTTAGTTTTTATCTAATAATAAGATGAAATCTAAAAATAACTGTACTTCTTTAAAATAAATATAACTTTCACTAGAATATTAGAAAAAAAGGACGTTTAGGAATTTAAATTTCTCCTTACACCGAGAGAAAAGTATATTAAATATATCATATTGATTATATAGATATAGACGCACACATATATTAACACCAATAATTTTATTATCTGAATGAATTTTTGATATAAAATGTTTTCACATTTTTCTTGAGAAAAAAATCTCCACTTGTGGAAACTGAATCAAAAGCGGAAACATATATTCTTGTTTTATTTTACCGAATGTAATAATTTTAAATCGTATTTAACAAAATCTTATCGCGATGTTCTTGAAGATCTTAAGAGGATTTAGAAATTAAAAAAAAAATACATAAAATTGTTACTTTAAAATTATTTCACTTTAGATAATTGAAAATTAATATTTGAGTGTGCAGATATGTAAAGCGTGCATATAATGTAAAGCTTTCTTTCTGCATTGTGATTACTCGTCGAGTATAAGGCTCATAATTAATATGTATTATTGACATTACTGAATTTATGTATCTATATGATAAGCTTAATAATAAAATCTTACAAATATCATTCCCTTTTTCTTATTCTTTATCTCTCAGTGTGAAGTTTCTATAATACTATTTTATTAGGTGCGTAAAATGATGATAACATGTGATTTGCAAATATATATATATATATTTTTTATAACAATATGAATATTTTTGTTTTTACATAGACATACATAGTACAAAAATAATAATTATTATTGCTTTTTCCCACATATTTTGATAAAATATAGACTTT
This sequence comes from Tetramorium alpestre, assembly GCA_021460005.1. NCBI lineage: Eukaryota > Metazoa > Arthropoda > Insecta > Hymenoptera > Formicidae > Tetramorium > Tetramorium alpestre. The sequence continues at coordinate 1,533,560 of JAJVSH010000036.1, read as the reverse complement.
TAAAGGCCTTTTAAAACGCAACACTTTACTTTTAAAAATCGCAATCTCAAAAGGTCTTATACAGATTGAGTAATTTCACAAAACATTGATCGTCATATTTACATAGCGAGGTGATATTTCATAGTCTGCTCTGATATCCAATATGTATGGCAATTATATAAAGTATCTTTACTTAAATAAATCTAATGAATCTAAATAAATTTGAACATTTGTAAATTATCCTGCAAAAAGCTGCTGTACAGATACAATACAAACAAAAAATGGAACTAACAATCTTACAATGTATAAATCGAGTAGCTCTTTGGTAAAATTTGTATACACTATCGCATTTCGTATGTTAAATAGGTCTTATAAACTGCGGTTTTTGCATGTGGAAAAAATCATGCACGATACTATTCGCTGAAAGAGAACTTTCAAAGCGCAATAGGATTCTGTTGAATCAAAGAGGCAATCCTACAGAAATTCAACTATTATTGTCTGATTTGGCAATTGGACCCTTGGTAAATCTTTCTTATCTAATGCAAGAGATTATATCAAATGCGATGCGTACAGTCATACAGAAAAGAAATAAAAAAAAAATCACCTCGGAAAGAGATAGACTTCTATGACATATACAAAATATACAAAAATTTATTCACACTAATAGAAACAAGTTTTGAAAGAAATTTTCAATATGTATATGAATTCATATAAACATAATTAAAAAATATTTTAGAAAATATTAATTTTAGAAACTGCAGTGAAGTATTTACAAAACTGTTGTTACAATACCATCGACAATATTTCTCTTTCAATATAATCAAAAACCTCATCATGTCACAATTATTATAATTATCACTACATTATTAAGGCAAGTATGATAAGACAATTGTATAGCAAATTTAGATATGAATGCAGTGAGTTTAAACATTATAATGTTATGATTAGCACAATATATCATTCAATATGTTTATAAAAGATTTATAAAAGGGCATAAAGTGAAAGATCTTTGATATATTCTAATGATAGGTATCGTTGTCGTTTGGACACTTATGTCGTTATGTAAGAGGAAATCAATGCAGATATATTGCTCCTTATTTCAAGAGAACATACACAAATCTGCGTTTGCTAAACTGGAAGAATATGGAAGAACGCAGAAACTGACGATTAATTGCCTCTTGCATAACGTCTATTTAATCTCATGGACAGACTTTTTCTCACATGAAAAAATGACTCTGTTCTCAGTCATTGTACATTCCGTCGATAAGAAAATCCATCCTTCGATAGTGCCTCTTATCCCAGCAATCTCGACCACGCCTGTACAATACAAAAATCACAGTGCCCAATATCGGTAAAGCGACAATTGTTATAATAACTGGCACAATGTAGTCGATTTTTCTTGGCATGCCCAGTGGGGGATTCTTCGTTCGCGAGAGCGGTATAGATTCATTAATTTCAGGCCCATCAACAGTCGTTACCGTTGGTTTAGGCTTCGGTATATGCTTTTCAATATGTGAGGATGCCTTTGGCGTTGTCTTCACATTACTCACAATCTGTGCATGCGATGTGGTTCCATTTGCTAAACTTGCATTGGAGTTTATATCGCGATTTAAGCTATCGTCGGAACGTGGAACCGTGGCATTTAATTTTGAGTTACTGTTGGAAGTTTCAGATTTGATACGATCTGCTATCGCAGGATTACTTTCCATTATAGGTTTATTTTCGTAAGTGGTCTGATGAACTAATACATTTTCCTTTTCGAGATCTATGTTCTGATCTATACTCTTCGTTGGTGCTATATCCTCTTGAACTCCCTTTCTCGGTTTTATTTTCTCTTCAACTCCCTTCCTTGCGACCACAGAACCTGTACGACTGGCATGTCTTTCCTTAGGTACACTCTCTCTTGTTCTGGCTTCGCCATTGTTGGATTCTGTTGTAGTTGTAACTTGAACGTTTTTATGTTGAGATGTAGATACTAATATAGGTCCTCCTTCGGCCACACTTGAATACCGCTAAAAAAATATTTCATTACTCACAAAAAGAATTTAATTTCCTTCAAAGATTATACTAAATGAAAAAATACATTCTCAGATACAAAAACCTATTATAAATCTTATTATAAAGATGATAAATGTCTTTGATATATAATTGGAAATTTATCTTCTACATATTGTAAATGCTTATTTCTAGAAATTTCATCATGTTCAAAAACATGGACATATTTCATATACATGAAGCAATGATGCGGTCCAATGGTTTCACAGCGAAAGCAGGGTCTAAGTAGTGTATTAAAACAAACACACTTTTTGAAACTGTATAATTCACGATTACTTGTAAATAATTATTTCTTTAAAAATTAGCTTTTTAAGTGTCTTAAGGAATTGAGTCTCAAATGGAACAAACTTTTGTAATGTCTGTGGCCAATTATTTTTAGTGCAAAAAGTTTATTTTGCTCATTCTTTTTAACTCTGACAAATGACTTGGCTACATGTAATTCACATCCCCAATAAAGACATCCACACAAACATAATGTGACTTTTATACCACGCACATCCAGTCCCAAAACTTTGCATAATTATTCACAGGATGCCCCGTAAGGCAGCTTGTCTCTCGCGTCACACATCTTCAGCGTGGACACTGTCATAAAGCATTCTCCGTGACCTTGATGTCCCGAATACTTTCCCCGTAAGGAAAACAAATTTCGGCGCACATGCTCACACGTGCCAGCGGGGAAATGCGCGTTCGCGCCGTGCGCACCTGCGGCGGACCTACCAGTGCTTTCTCGCCATCCGTTGCATCGATGGGCTCAACCGTCGGCGACGGCGGTGCGATCGGAGGCTCGCGAACGGGTACCGACGGCACCGAGGACGTTCCAGCTGCCGCGGCGTTGACAGACGAGGTTAGCGTCGCAAACAGCGTGGCTAGTAGCAACAACGACGTGCACCGAGGATCGAACGCGGCCATAATCGCGTCGCGGATCAACGTGCACGACGAATCCCCGTGAAATCCTGGCGGAGCGCGAGGCACCACTCTCCCGCGGTCGGAACTGAAAATAAGGAGGGAAAGGAAAAAGAAAAGAAACGGTGCCGCCCGCAACAACGCGAGAGCGACCGCTAGTCAGTCCATAACCGCTGATGGCCGCCGCGAACTGCCGCGCTTGCGGGAACAGCCGATCTCTTCGTTTCAGCTGCACTTTCGCTGTTTCCTCTCTCTCTTTCTCGCTCTCTGTCTTTCTTTCGAGTATACAGGGTGTCTCAGAATCAGCGAGAAGCAAACGCGTGTTTCTCACAGAGATGCTTGTTTCATTCTTCGAATCCTTCAAGGAAAGATAAACGAGATGGAGATAAATTGGAGATTGACTTTCCTTAGCGTGTCTTTGTTCGTCTAATCTCTTTTTCTTTCCAGCGTGTAATTGTATATCCCATGTTATTTTAAGCGCAGAAAGTGGTGCAGCTACACGAGGGACAGGCTTGTATACACGCCGTTCGGGCGATTGTTTGGAAATGTGAAAACTTCCATGCTTTCGCAATGAATGTGAACATTTAAATGTATACTTGATTCACTGTTACTAGAGGATGTTTTACGAAATACAATTACTAAGAAAATAAAGATCAGAAAATGATATCCTGGAAAAAAAATTTTTTTTCATTTATAATTATATATAAAATATTTCTATATAGTTTTCTTTCTCTTATATAATTTCTATTTGTATACAACAAGAAAAATAATAAAAAGAATTATATATATGAAAGTTTCCTGGGTCTCCGAGAATAAAACGATGTAAATTTCCAGGTCTAAATCGTTATTTAAAAGAAATTACTGTTAATTTATGCAATTTTCAATAAATGAACTGTCCAATTTGCTAGTAGATTCTCAAGTAACAAATTGACATTATTTAAATTGTCATCATTTTGACCTTAAAATGTTAAGAATGTCATTTTATTAAATTTCACTGAAAATAACGACGTTGAAAGTGACGACAAATAATGTCAACTTGTTACCTGGGTTGGCAGCCAATTCGGCCAGGAATCAAAACAAAATTGGCGTCAATCGTGTCTACATTAAACTCGCGTTTTGTTAACAGAACTGTTGACAGCAGATTGGTTGTCGAAAGCAGATTTTACTCTTTCCGTCGTCAATCAATCTATCGGCCTTAAACTGCGTAGTCAGACAAAATTTATCAAATCTGCTGTTTGATTTCTATAATCATATTTTGTTAAGCATTGCTATTAGCTTTCTGTCAACAATGCTAGCAGATATCTATCAGATCCTGTATCAAATCCGTAACCTTTCTGTCGACAAAATTTGTAATATCTGTTCTCGACAAACTCGACCGTTTGTATTCTATATGCAATCTCGTATCATATGTTCATCTCTATTTTTGCTGAACGCGAAATACAAGAAAATATACCGAAATACGCGGAACTTAATGTGATATTCACGAGAGATAATCAAAGGAAAATCATGAAGATTTACTTCGTGAAATTGGATTATCAATCTCCGAAATGTCTCGAATTTCACATTCGCATGTAGCACGAATTTAAGAAGAAGCGCTTTGTGCGAGACGTGATGTGATATTTTAATGAAATTAAGATAGGCAATTGTCCTTTTACAATCTGCCAGTCAGAAATGATTAATTGAATCGCCGTCAATTCAACGCCATTGCATCGATAAATCATCGATATCAAATATTGGTTGATATCTGTTATTTTCCACCTCATTATATTTTTACGTATTAGGTATATGTAATATTAATTGCGAATATTTCTGTGACATTTCTATTGTTTTTTTTTTACTAAGTCTATATCGAATCAATGTAAAATTGGAAAGCACAATACATACGTTTATATTTATGTATTTAAAATAGAATTGGTTGAAAGACATAAAAATCTTATAAAAATATTCGTAATGACTTTTATTAATATTCGTAATACATACAATTGATATAAATATGTAGCTGATCGTGGATTGAAAGTTTAAAAAGAAATTTTGACGAAAAATGAGTGAGTCTAGATAGATAGGTAGCAAGACTTAACATGAGGTTTATTAGTTTTTTAGGATTTAGAGTCTTAGTTTAGGTATTTGTTTGGAAAATCAGTTTGTAAAAAGTTTCGAGAATAGAAATCGCGAAAATAAGATAAGAGCTGGGACGCATAACAGCTTTCGAAATCTAGCGATCTTAAATCCAATGAGTTCACGAAGTAGAACTTTCGTAACAGACGATGTTATTAGAGATAATCGAAGCGGGCGCGAGGCACAAATGTAAGAAACGACGGCTGAAATTACCGGCGAAGGATGTAGGCAATAAACGTAAGTGGGAAACACGTAGATATACATACGTTACACTGTTGACGTCAATGCGCGCATTATCATACACATTATCTGGTAATGACACGAGGCGGGCGACGCAGACAGACGATAAAGCATTAATAAGGCTCATTAATGCCATCTACGAAACGCTGCGTTGTATAGACAATGAGGACATTTTTCTCTCTTATGTTGTCTTGGTTTTCTTTCATATTCTCAATTGGAACTCATGCTGGATATCTAAATTCCCAAAAAGTCATAATTCTCTTGCACTGTAAACTCCTATGGGTTGCCACTGCTCCTACTCAATATTCGGTTAATTTGACTAAAACAATGAAATAAAATTAGCGACATATTATTGAGTAAGCCTAACTAATACGTTTGTTAATTTATCTAATTTAACTTCCATGTTAGTCACCTAAAATTTTACCTTCCTTTTAGTAAAAATTAATAAAATATTGAGTAAGAGCAGTGGTGACCTATGGAATAATTGAAAATGACTCAAATTAAGTCTAATTTGACACTACGAGTTTAACAAGCTGATTGTTTTTCAGCTGATTGTATATCGAATCGATGTAAAGTCGAAAAGCATAATATCCAATAAACACAAAAAACCAATAATGTAATATCAATGCTAGAATTTCCCACTCAACAATATAATTACAATGTAACATGTCTTGCATATAAGTTATATTATTGAGTAAGAAATTTTAACATTGACGTTATATTACTGTTACTTTGCGTTTACTGGGTATGTACGTATCTATGCATTCGATGTAGAATTCGTCAAAAGACATGCAAATCTTGTAAAAATATTTATAAATACTCGACTAACATAAAAGTAATTTAGATGAAATTAATGATGAATTTATTCAATTAAGAGTATTAAGATAATTTGATCAAAGAAAATGATTGACATATCGATCATTCATTGCATCAAGTCGAATCACGAATTGAATTATTTTTTTACTGAATTATCTCTTCTTTCCTCATAGTGGGCCTGATTGTACCACTTATCGCAGAGAAATATGTACGTGACTGAATATTTCGTCACTGCGTATGCGTGGATCCTCGTATGATCTGGGAACGCTATAGATATACGTGGATATACGTACGCTGCGTAGCATCGAGCGTGCTTGACATTCGTTTCACATTGCGTTTCAAAGCTCCCAGTCGTAACTATAACGTTGATTCGCGAGAAAATGCGATTCTCCCGTTTTTTCACAGGACTTCGTCGATGTAATGCTTAGAGTACCAATCATTTCAAGAAACAAAGATCAACAATCGCTATACTGAGGTACTTGCAGCTTAACAATCACCCTTTTAACCCTAATTTTTCAAAACTGATGCTTGCTCCTGCTCGTGATGGTTTTAATGCTCCGGAAGTACGATAATTGTAACCAATTTATAACTTTAAGACCAATTTATAACTTTAAGACCCTTTGCCTCGTGACTCACAACACAAATCTACGTATGTAAGAAATGATTCTGTACTCTATTAGTTGATTGTATTTCGCTCATAAAGTTAGATATTTGATTTCAACGAGCTTTTGATTAACTTAAAAGTATGTATAATATATAAAAATTTCATAGAAAGTTACCAAAGTAAAATAAGTTTGAGCTTCATGTATATGCAAGTCTGTATTTATAATTTGACTTTTCTTTCTGAATTCATAAAATGTGAATGCAGTGTCATAACCTTTTCTTTTTTTTTTACAGTGCACAAAATGCGTAGTAGAAGCAACTCTGGCGTCCGTTTGGACTATTACCAACGGATTGTTCACAAGATAATCATGAACCATCAGAATCCTGTTACTGGACTCTTTCCTGCAAGTGCTGATAACGATCATGCCTGGATACGGGATAATATTTATTGCATACTTGCTGTATGGGGTCTGTCGATGGCTTATAAAAAGATAGCAGATGCTGATGAAGACAGAGCAAAGACTTACGAGCTCGAGCAGAGCTGCGTGAAGTTAATGAGGGGTCTCCTGATGGCAATGATGCAGCAGAAGGAGAAGGTGGAGAAATTCAAGACCACTCAAAATCCACATGACGCCTTGCATGCAAAGTATAGCTCCAAAAATGGTCAAACTGTGGTGGGAGATACCGAATGGGGACATCTTCAAATCGACGCGATTTCTCTGTATCTCTTAATTCTGGCCCAAATGACAGCCTCTGGCTTACAAATTGTTTTCAACCTGGATGAGGTATTGAGATATCTTACTCTATAGACTTTGTAACTTGAACAATTTTTTTTAATAATGGAAATATAGATATGTTTGTGTTATAATATATGTATAATAGATCTAAGAGGCTAAATTGTTGGTTAACTTTTTTATGGTAAATTTTAGGTGGCTTTTATTCAGAACTTGGTATTTTATATTGAATCTGCCTATTGCACTCCAGACTACGGAATTTGGGAAAGAGGGGATAAAACAAATCACGGCTTGCTGGAATTAAATGCAAGCAGTATCGGAATGGCCAAAGCCGCAATGGAGGCGATGAACGAATTGGATTTGTTTGGTGCTAGAGGTGGACCTACGTCGGTTATTCATATTCTCGCCGACGAGGCACAGAAGTGTCAAGCGGTGTTGCAATCCATGCTGCCCAGAGAGTCGAACTCCAAGGAGTTGGACAGTAGCTTGCTGTCGATAATAAGTTTTCCTGCTTTTGCAGTAGATGAGCCTAACTTAATTCTCGAGACACGTGAAGCTATTATCAAAAAATTGCAAGGACGATACGGTTGTAAAAGATTTTTGAGAGATGGATATAAAACGCCAAAGGAGGATATGAATAGGTACTATTCATTTAGTAATATTTTTATATAATAAATAGAACGTACTTTTATATTTTAATAGAATTTATTTCAACTAATAATTATATCTTTGGAAATAGGTTGTATTATGAACCATGGGAACTTCGCATGTTTGAGAACATCGAATGTGAGTGGCCGCTGTTCTTCTGTTATTTAATACTGGATTACTGCTTCCAAGGTAATAAAGAAGCAGTCGAGATGTGCACCCAACAGTTGGAGGAAGTAATGATTAAAGCGGATGATGGTATGAAATTGGTGCCTGAATTATATTCCGTTGCACCTGAAGATGTATCAGCAGAATATGCTGAACCTGGTAGCCAAAATCGAATAGCTTTAGGCAGATGTCCATTTAAATGGGCGCAATCTCTTTATATTTTAGGAAAATTGCTGCAAGAGGTAATACACTTAAAAAAAAAACTCTTAAATTGCTACATTTAAAAAGTTATTACTAGACATCTTTTTATAATTCACATATAAATATTTAAAACATTAATAATATTAAAGAATTGTTTGATAATTTTATTTCTTATATACATGTAAAATATTTCAATTTATTAGAAATTTATATTCATTAAAATGATGATGTAAAAATTATTATATAATGAGATAGTTTTATAATTTTTTTTAATAATTTGTTTCAATTTGCAGGGATTTCTCGCAGTTGGCGAATTAGATCCCTTAAATAGACGATTATGTAGCGAGAAGAAACCGGATGTTGTGGTACAAGTAGTTATCTTGGCAGAAGACGTAGAAATCAGGGAAAAAATCGCGCAGCACGATATTCATGTACAAACAATTGCAGAAGTTGCACCTATTGAAGTGCAACCTGCAAAAGTCCTCAGTCATTTGTACACATACTTAGGTACGACTCAACAAAATCGTAAATAATTTAAAAATAGTTTGCTACAGCATAAGTTAAATATTATATAATCGTTAGGACGTAACAAGAAACTGGGATTGTCTGGACGTAAATCAAGGGACGTGGGAATTCTCAGCACTAGTAAACTGTATTCCTTACAAGATAAAATATTCGCGTTCACGCCGCAGGTAAATATCCGCACTTTATGATGAGCTCCACCATCACTTTGTATCTTTACTTCTTTTCTTATATTTCCTCTTGTTCTCGCATCGAATTGACTAGTTGACAGATATGACCCGCTTCTACATCGCATCGGACTATGAGCTCATGATTGACATATTCAAAGGTGAAATTAATTTCTTGAAGTCTAGTTGGCAGAATATGTTGGGCCGGCCCCTCGTGGTCATGCCCCTCAAGAATATTCATCTAGGTAATTTAACGATTTCAAAATTATAGTTCTTTTTTTATAGCCGCTACTTTAGACTTTCTGAAGTCGTTGAAGTTGTCATGATTAGTCGAATTTTGTGGTTTTTTATATTCTTAAAAATTTTGACGAATTCTTGCGTGATATTCTCGTTCTTTTACAAATACTGTGACTGTCCGCTCTCAACAACTAATGTCTGCTTGCATGCGTTTGTTTTTGTCATGGTTTTATTTAACAATTATTTAACTCTCTATGGTCTAATATAATTTTGAACTTTGGAAGTTATTTAAATTCTGTATTATATCACGCCTTAATAATCCATTGTAATATGAGTTTTATCTGTAATTTAAATTGGATAATGTAATTTAGTTTCGAAATTAATATGTAATATTATCCATGGAGGGTTACGATATCAGCTTTTAATTAGTTTTCATGTTTCTATTATTTTCCTTACTAACATGACTTGGTCACTTGGACCTCAAAAGTGAACGCGATTGTGAGTTGTATTGATATTGAAAATGTTGAACTGACACAGTGCGGGATGTGAAAGCAAAATATTCGAGGCGAGAATGTTTCATCTTCAAGCATCAAGCAATAAAATTATCCTGAGTTATCCTGATATGGCTTATTATGTGTTCGGTGGTATGCGCGTGTGTTGCATGTGTTAGAAATTTGACACGGAGGAGTACTACACAACAAACGATGTCGACCTGCTTGTGAACACTTTTACAACCACCTTGGCCTTCCTCAAAATCAACTGGAAGCAAATGCTCGGCAGACCAACTGTAACCCTTGTCGCTACTCATAATCATTTAGGTATGGCTTCATCGGAAGCTTTAGATCTCATCCTACAAAAGCTCGTCGGATATTTCATAGGATTGTATATAGCATATTGCTAGCGTGAAATTAACTATTAGAAACCATATACAGGATATCATAAAAAAACGAGTATAAAAATTTTTCCGCAGTAACAAAATTTTAATAAGAAATAAGAGTAATAAATGCAATTTTTTTAATTTCAAGCAATATAATATAATAATTTTTTAAATACAAGTTTGAAAACTATTAGGTAAATAAATTGCCACTGAAGTGTTTGTCTGTGGATTATGTGTATATTAATCTTTTGCCTAGCATCAATTATGCAAAATACTCTTTAATTATAATTAGTAATTATATGGTATATTAAATTTTAAATCTATTAAAAAAATTTTTGTTATATAAAAAGCTATGCATTTTTTATTGTTTACTTTTTTTATGATTTTTGGCTATAATTTTTATGCCTGAATGATGTTTTGTATGGATGCTGTCGTTTCCATTGTGAAAAGGCACTTTATCTTTTACTTATTTTTTTATCAAAATTAATTAGCAATTTTTTTTAGATCAAGGTAAAATACCATTAGCTATGATAACCACTCTGAAAAAACTTAAAAGCGGCTACATCAACGGTACTAGAGTATCGTTGGGAAATTTGAATGATTTCTTGAGCACATCGTGTATCACAAATCTCAGTTTCCTGGGAATCTCCGAGGATGGCCGTCCTGATAAACTAAATCCTCAGGTATGTAGAATTCAAATAGTATATCCGTTCAAAATAAAACACCAAGCATATAAAATCTTTCTTAATTTATACATGTAATTTTAATTTTATATGTTCACAAGATCCAACAATATTTAGAAGAACATTTGATGCGGCCATTTCCTCATCGTACAGGACTTCTTAATAAGCATGGTCCAATACGTTCAGCGAAAAATCTACGGCGCAGAATGTCGGTGAAAGGCGCGATAAAAAAAACCCGATCCATAGCTGTCGAACGTAAGCAACATTTGTCCCGTTAAAAAATTCCAAATGGAATGGTTTTCATGTTCTAACTGTGTGCTGAATTGTATGTCTCTTAAAGAGGATCCTTAAACAATAATGCAATGTCTTCCTACTGCTATGATTGTTACCATCTTCCAAGAATGTAAGTGTAATAATTGGACACTATTTTGTTTAATCTCTATTAAATCTTTAACAAAAACAAAGAAGATTTTATAATACTTATGATAAAAAATTTTTGTGTGATTATTGTTATTGTCCATATCTCTTTTTGATTATTACATACTATATACTTTTATTATTACATATATTATGATACAACTTATTAATACATATTTATATATAAATTTATTTATACAACAGATATTTTATTACGATACGAAAAATAATATCATTAAGTTTACAAATATTAAAAACTTTTATTATCCATTTTAGCTGAAATTCTCGGAATGGCAGGGGAAGACCGTAGACATTCTACTGTTTTAATTACAAATCCATTTATTGAAGTGACGGATACCACATTGTCTCTCAACACCACTCAACCAGTGACGATTGAACGTACACCATCGCCAACAGATGAGCTATTATCGTGGAAAAATTCCCCCAAAACTAAACATAGAACAATGTCTGAGACTCAGTATGCCGAGACTGAAGTAGAGGAATTGCTGTCTATGCTACGCGAAACAGAAAGCCTTGAAGAACAAGGAGATATTTTGCAATATATTGTTAGTATTTTTCTTTTTATTTTAATTTTGTAAAACAAGATTTTTCATTGACTTATTAAACGGCATAAAGACTACATGCATGTAAATTACATAGGTGGACTCGAAGGGACTACTCTTTGACACGGGCGTAATGGAAGAGGGACATCCTGTTTTGGTGAAGGATTTGTTAAAAAGTCTCTATGAGAAGGCTTGTCAGCAAAAAATGTGGGGCATCGTGCGACACAGCGCGGGTATGTTGGGTAAAAGAGTGGAGGATTTAGCGAAAGCGGTTACCGATCTACTAGTGCGACAAAAGCAAGTTACTGTTGGCATGCCACCCAGCAACGAACACACGATAGTCGCGCCTTTACCGGAGAATGAATTACGAGCGCTGATTCATCAGGCCTATGGTGATGACGAGTCGACGGCTATGTTGACACAGGAATTGCTGGTTTATCTTGCGATGTTTATTAGAACAGAGCCACAACTATTCCATGAGATGTTGAGATTACGCGTCGGTCTGATTATACAAGTTATGGCAACGGAATTGTCGCGGACATTAATCTGCACCGGAGAAGAGGCATCTGAGCACTTGCTAAATCTGTCTCCTTTCGAGATGAAAAACTTGCTGCATCACATTATGAGCGGAAAAGAATTTGCTATTAGTAGTGGTATGTTTTTTATGATTAATTAAAAGTTTAAGAAAATATGCATTACAATATAATAATCCTATGTATTTATACATTGCAGTTGGTCGTGGCAACTTTTCTGTTATTAGCTGCAAATCAAATAGAGTCAGCAAGGTAATATTGTCAGTATAATATAAAACTATGACTCAGATTTTAACTACTATTAACATATTAATTTAATATAGAAATACATTTAAATCTTTAATTTTTCTAATATGATATAATTATTTTGATTTAATATTTCTGAACATATGTTTGATGAATATGATCACTTCATGTTTTTACTATTTACAAGTTAAATAAACATGTAATTGAATTTTCTTTCATGTAGAAATCTCAAATTGGTGGATTCTTAAGCGCTGAACAAAATGAAAATGCTGAGGCAGAAGCAGATCGTCAGGGTCAGTGGTTGCGAAGGCGACGATTAGACGGTGCATTGAACAGAGTACCAAGAGATTTTTATCCGCGTGTGTGGCAAGTACTTGAAAAGGTAAGTTTGTAAATCGCTATTATTCAATAATATATAAATGCAATACTTAAATATCTTTTCAATATTTTAATTTCATAATTTTTAATAGTGCCATGGTTTAGCAATTGAAGGAAGAGTATTGCCACAAAATCTCACGCAGGAAATGACATCTGGCGAATTAAAATTTGCATTGGCTGTAGAAACTGTTTTAAATACTATACCACAGCCGGAATATCGTCAACTTGTCGTTGAGGCTCTAATGGTACTAACATTAGTAACTGAATTCAACATTATACCATCTTTAGGCGGTCTGATCGAGGTTGAACATTTAGTACATAAGGCAAATGCTATTTTCTTGGAAGATCAGGTATTCTGCTTTATATTTATTACATTAACCATATTTAATAATATTATATTATCTAAGTATTGAAATTTCCTAGAGGGAAAATTCATAATAGAAAATAAAATTTATTAACTATTCTTTTTTTTTCAAATAATTTAGACACATTTATTGATACAAACAATTCAAAACAATATCTACTTTTATTAGAATTTAAATTGACTATCAATTTATTTTTTCTAAGATAAATCCTTTTCTATGTTAAAAAAATACATTGTAACAGTTTTAATAAAATACATGCAGATAACATATAATCATTTTATTTTAAAAAATGAACTATTTTTTCTTTTATTCCTTTAAAAAATAATCATGAATTTGTAGATGACTATAGACGGTGATGCGACATTATGTTGTGCTAAGCCAAAGGAACAACGTGAGATGACACCCATGGGAACACTTCTCTGTGGTGGAGCAGCGTACATATGTCAACACTTTTATGACACTGCTCCTAGCGGAAGTTACGGAACAATGACATACATTACAAGAGCCGTTGCCGTGACGCTTGATTGTCTACCAAAGGATGGAGACTTGGAATGTTCAATATCGTAATAAATATAATTTTAGAAATAAGTGATCTTTAATTGTGGCCAAAAGATTATCGAAATAAAATATTTTAGACAATTTGCATTGAGATTTTTTTGTATATAATTTCCATGTTATATAATGATTTTTTGTAACTGGATTTTAGTTTAATTGAAAAATGCAGCCCTAGTAAATAACAAATTAATATATGCAATACAATTAAATTATAGGTATTAATATAATATTAAAATTCAATAACTAAGACACAGTTTAACTTTGTTATTCCTCGAAATCTATTATTGTACTCTTCAGAAAAATAAAAAATTGGATCAACATTCATCCATTAAAAGAATATATATATAAATTATATTCCTTCTAATATAAATCTATTTTATTTTTTTTATTAATATTTATAATTGTCAGAAATCCCATAAGAACAAAATTAAATCATATACCAAGGAATTAGTGATTTAAAATATTTTTTCATAATACATAACAAACAGTAATTTATCTATTCGGCCTACGGGCTTTTGGAGAAAGGATTTAATTTGTTGACCCAAGAACTGTAAAAAAATTTCACTCATCAATTTTGAGATGACACACACATGATAAATAGTATATACATATAATAACATACGTTTTCTCTGGTGTTACAACATCCACATTTTCAGCTTCTTTAATTTTATTCTCCTTAAGTTTGGCAATTAATTCTGATCTATATTGGATTTTCAAAGGCTGTGGTTCTTTTTCATTCAATTTTATCCATTTTTTACAGGCTTCATCATATGTTAAACCGTACCATTCTATTTCTTCCCTCGTGTACTGGAAAGATATTAATATTATAATAATTGCACATGTATTCGTGATGCGTAATGTGAATTGTGTCAGCTATCAATATTAAAGCAAATATTCTTTTCAATTTAGTAACGTCTATGATTAGATGTAACGTCTATAATTTTTGATAACATGTGTATAAAGAAATATAAAGAAATTTCTTACAGCTGAAAGATATTGCTCGTACTTAGCGTATACTTCTGTATGCTTCTCTGGATCATTAGGATATAAAGTCTTATCTGCTAATGCAATAAGTATCTGACGTTTTAATCTCAAAGCAAGTAAAGATCTCAAATCGCAGGCTGGTGTCTGTAAATAATAATCTGTAAGTAACTCAAGAAAAATCTTATATAACATCTATCAAAGACCTTGCAACATGTACAGTTCTGTTATTTACTTTAATTGCATGTTTGAAGATTAACATACCTTTAATAAATAATGATCGAGACCATAATTCTCGTGAATTAATGTAAGTGCTCTCTGAGTAACAACAATTCTCATATATGTATTAAGAACTTCGCTATAAATAACAGACTTCTTCAGATGAGGAAACCAAAAATGTGGGACCCTTCTCTTAAACAAGCCTTTTTTCTTAAAACCCTGAACGACGGCTTCTCCTCCCCATATACCTTGATCAATTTCTTTAGGATATAGTAAAGGTATTGGTATATTTTGTACTGGTCGTCTGTAAGCAAATTATTTTTCAATAAAATGAATATAACTATTATAAGCAAAATACATTGGTATAAATATGTATACTATTTTATATATTTATATTATAAAATATTATACATATTTGTTATAAAAATTATACGATTTTATAAAAAGAGAAATTGATTATGTATATATTACACTTCTTCAGTTTCTTCATTTCTCACATAAGTGCCTTCCTGCTTAATATAATGAACGGCAGCTGGTTGTTGCAGCTTCCATTCTTTCCAAAACTTTTTATATTCTTGTGGCAATTCAGCACCGATCCCTTTACTCCATCGACTTGGTTTTGGCATATAATATAATCGCTGTAATAGTTTTGTGTTTTATATTAATAAAAATTATCAAACATAATTTTCATTTATTTAACTTTCAAGGTATATCATTTTGTTTATTAATGAAATGACAATCAATAATATTGTTAATTTTAGAGAACTATATATTATTATTGTAACATACTACAATGAGAGGTTAGGTTTAGAGATTATTTCCTGTTAGAAGTATATGACAAAACAATTTTATATTACCTGTCCAGCTTGTTTAATCGACATTTTCATACGATGATCGATTAAGTCAAATAATGAATAATTTTAGTAAACTCAATTGAATAAAAAAAGAATGCCACTTTCATCAGACCAGGCACCGGCGAAATACTATTATCAGAGAGAAACCTGAGAGCGGCCATTCTGGCCTTTATTCCTGGGAGCGATCGTTGGCTTAGCCGTCGCGCCAAACGTGGATGTAAAACTACGTGGCCACGTTCATTGTCGATAAATCGCTTCTGTGCATGGTATGTCGCCGTGTTATACTTTTTGACCATGTCGCGAAATCACTTTTTAGCGTTTTTATGCCATATTTTTACGCGTTGTGTTTCGCGAATTTTATTAATAATTTATTAATGAGAAATTAGAAAAATATTTAATTTTCAATATTTTTATTTTTTATGTATTTAAATATAAATTAAATATAGTTTAGTTTTTTTTAGTTTTAGTTTAAATACATTTTTAATTTTACATATGTACACGCTGATTGATGTATTGTTTATTGTATAATTAATAATAATTATACTGTTGTTCATAAATTTGATAATTTTATTCTAACAAGTAACGTAATGACTAAGCATCTCGCCAATATTCTATCTCTTGTATACGCTATATTTAAATTTATTTCAATTTATACGCGATCGCAAGAGGGACGATCTCGAGCTGAATCATGACGTCGTTAATCGCTAAATATAATCATCGTTCATTTGTATTTAGCTATATCTTGGAGTATTCGAGATCCACGCAATGCGGATTTGCTCGTAAAACAACGAAATTTCGTCGAAGCTTCGCGTATCGATTAAAATCTATGGCGCGAGCGAACTGCAGGGAGATGATCGTCGCGCGCTCCGCGAGCGGTCCACCTTTAATTTTAAATCGTATTCAATCGTTAGTAATGTATGTATGACGAAAGAATAATTACTATCGACCATTTCGACGATTCATTTCGTTATACATATAGAGAATTCAGGTAATTTATTGGACAAAAAATGCACGAGCGCGTAGTATTCGAAAAAAATTCATGCAGCATTGCAAAATATTAATAATGTATAGTTTTATATAATTTTACATAAGATTTATTTTACATTGACAGATAGTTTAATTTTACATAAGATTTACATAAGAGTTTGAGGACTGTGCATATTATTTTAATTAATTAATTTTCGCGCAAATATTAATTTAATTAATTAATTTTGCCGACGCGATTCTTTTACATTCGCAGGAAAAATCTATCGCGGTAATTTTAATGTCACTTGTACATTATCGTTATCATTATTAGATTAACAATTTGAAGTACAAGTAATTGATTCGAGCGATGGAAACCTGTAACATAAAAATTCGTGATATTTGAAAATAATATTCAGCGTTAGCGCGGGCCGCGGGCCGCCCGACGTCGCGTCGCACGGCTCCCCCCCCCTCTCTCTCAATGACCTAAATTCTTCGGCGGCGCTCGGCCGCGCTCGGCCGCGCTCGGCAGCGGCGATGCCAAATTGACGGGAATGCGCCGCTGACTCCGCAGTCTGCCGAGCGCCGCCGAAGAGTAAGGAGGGGCGTTGTGCGACGCGCCGTTGAGCGGCCCGCGTTACGCTGAATATTATTTCCAATAAATCACGAATTTTTATATTACAGCTTTCCTTCGCTCGAATCAATTACTTGTACTTTAAATTATCAATTTAATAATGATAACGATAATGTACAAGTGACATTTAAATTACCGCGATAGATTTTTCCTGCAAATGTAAAAAATAATTATTTCTTTAACAATTTCGGATATGTATAAATATTTTACGTGGCTCTTGAATTTCATCGTCAGTTAAAATGTAATTTATATGTATATTACATTGCATTATTTTATCGAATTGATAATATGATTTATGTACAAATAATTTTACAATATAATAATGTACAATTAATTTTCGCGCAAANTTGNCGACGCGATTCTTTTATATTCNCAGGAAAAATCTATCGCGGTTATTTAAATGTCACTAGTACATTATCGTTATCATTATTAGATTGATAATTTAAAGTACAAGTAATTGATTCGAACGATGAAAAGCTGTAACATAAAAATTCATGATATATTGAAAATAATATTCAGCGTTAGCGCGGGCCGCGGGCCGCGGGCCGCTCGACGGCGCGTCGCACGGCTCCCCCCCTCAATGACCTAAATTCTTCGGCGGCGCTCGGCCGCGTTCGGCCGCGCTCGGCAGCGGCGGTGCCAAATTGGCGGGAACGCGCCGCTGACTCGGCAGTTCCC